>OY735264.1:7864563-7891561 GCA_963457715.1 Argyresthia albistria | reverse complement strand
GATTGTGACAAGAC
The DNA here is from genome assembly GCA_963457715.1 of Argyresthia albistria. Classification (NCBI taxonomy): domain Eukaryota; kingdom Metazoa; phylum Arthropoda; class Insecta; order Lepidoptera; family Argyresthiidae; genus Argyresthia; species Argyresthia albistria. The sequence continues at coordinate 7,891,547 of OY735264.1, read as the reverse complement.
ATTTGGATAAGGTAATACATTATCTCAGCACTTATCAGGTAACAAATAACAAGGAAGGCCTCTTGCAAATTCGAAAGGTTAGGGAAGTTTGTTTTACTTTTTATTTTGATACAACTGGCATAGATTTATCTATTTAAAAACTAGTTCTCTATTTTCTACATGGTATGGCCAGGGCATATTGTGATTGTATCCTGTCTCTAGTTCCCACAAGCTTGTCTCCCCAAGTGCGTTAAATACCCACTTGGACATACATATCCTTTCTCATGCTAATTAAATATTGTTGCGAGCAACCAACAATCATTCGCCAAATAGACGACCTTGAATAGACGAATTAATCAAAGGAATTATTTGGGTAAACTTACGAAATAGGTCACGCCGTGCCAGGTTCCTCGCGCACACAACTAGAAAGATAGGAATTTGCGTTTTATTTCCAGGAATGTGGTCCTCAAAGGCAAAACTATGAGCGATTCAAGACTTGTTCTCTCGTTGAGTTTTGTTTGACAGAGGCGTAGTATCGGTACTTACTTGTGAGTCGTATTTTCTGAGCTCCGTATTTACGGTTTGATGATGGAGTGGACATTTTCGCTAACTTTAACTACACATCACAGCTATAAACCCAACGCCATTTCAATTTAGGAATTTGCGACAAGCATCAGGCAGGCAGCCATATTATTTCTTTCGAAACGAAATCTAAATCTGATCAAATCACATCACAACACTTTTCTTTCACTCTTCACGATCATTTCATCATCACTCGTTCATTCATTTAAAAGTTAAAAGTGTAATGAAGTAGTGTTGTGCAGTATTGTATTTGTATTTGTGGTGTTTGTTTTTTTTTGTGTATTTTAAACAGAAAGAAGGCTTGGTTTTGATATTTACCGGTTTTTATAGTCATTGATAGTGTGTCAGTCTGTCTTGTGCTCAGAACTTGGAGGATTGGAAATTGGAACAATAACTTGTGACGTAGTGATTACTTTCTCTGTGGTATCGTGTTGTTCGTGTTGTTGTGGTGTGGAGTGTGGACGGCTAAACAATTATCATTATTTATGAAAAGTTAGTCGTAGTTATTTCGTTTATTATTTTTGAGTGAGTACCTATTGTTATAAAACGTATATTTTATTAAGTAGGTATCCGTAACTTTTACTCTACATAAAATCAAATATAATATGTACATCTACATTTTACATTTTAGTTAAGTAGTCGCTATTGTTGTACATGTTGAATAAATATCTAAGACATCTGCTAAACTCGTGCATGCATGCCATGCGTGATAAACGCGAATCGCTGCTGCTAACTGATAGCAATTCTGGCTTCATCGTTGATAAACAAATATAAAATATGTACCTACGTTCCTATGTATCTTAGCCCTTCTTCTCCTACAGTGGTCCAATGTAGACAAGCGGCAACAATTACTATAAGTATATTTGTAATATCTACAGAATAAAAGAATTTAAGTTTGAGTTTTTATCGTAAACATTTATTTTTTCTGAAGCTGTCAATTTAATAAATAATAATAAAATTATATTGGAGTAAATATGAAATGATTGAAATGGTTGCACTTGAAATATTTTTAATACCTCTGTAGTGACTATATATTGTTTGTTATGATTATGATGCGTATACTCTTCAGTCCACAGAAAAAGCCAAATCATGTTACCCATTATTATAGTCCATGGTGGAGCCGGCGATATTCCTGACAGCAGTCATCAAGGAAAATTTAATGGAGTGAAAAAAGCAGCTGCTATTGGCCACGAAGTTTTGAAGAAAGGTGGCAGTGCTCTGGATGCAGTTGAAGCTGCTGTGGTTTCCATGGAGAACGATGTGAATTTTAATGCAGGTATGTACATAATAATATTTATCGGTAAACCACATGGGTACCAACATATCAGTGCAAACAGTTGCATTGTTATCTTAAACTGGTGAACAATAATTGATAAGGTTGTTGTGTGTGTATGTGTGTGTCTGTGCGTGTGTCTCACTCAACATACAAACCTAATAAAGGACCATTCATCTGTAAGCTTCTTACGTAAACCTAACCATGTAATTAAGCCCTGGATCACACCAGGACTGATCAAATGTATGAGACGACGGGATAAACTCCAGATTTTAGCCAAAATGTCGCCAACGAACTTGGATATCCAAAATCACTATAAAAACTACCGAAACTTTAACAACACAGTACAAAACCTTAAAAATGAGTACGACCATCAGACTACTTAATAGCCATGGTAGTAAACAAATGTGGGATGCTGTTAAAAAAATATGTAACATACCAGGCCGCACTAAGACAGATAACTCTGCACTGTTGAAGACGAGCTCCAATAGCTATGATATCCTAAGCAAAGTAAACAACTATTTTTCTAACGTAGGAGACCAATATGCAAACCAAATGCTCGATAAATTACAAAGAACAGAGCAGCAACTGGCCGACTCCCTTCATTCTGACAATGAACCCTTGGATTCCTTTTCTTTAAGCTTAACTGACGAGACGGAAATTTTGAGAATAATTCGAAGCTTCAAACGCCGATCCGCTCCAGGTAGTGACAACATAACCAACAAAATTCTTAAAAAAGCTGGGCCCCTAATAACAACACATATGTAATTTTAGCATAGAAATGGGACGAGTGCCATCTAGTCTTAAATCTTAGCAAATGTTTGCCCCATACTCAAGGCAGGTGATCCTCTTGATCCCGCTAACTACCGACCGATTTCCCTCTTGAGCTGCCTCTCAAAATATTGGAGAAAGAAGTTAATGAAAGACTACTCCAGTATCTTGAGTCTAAGAACTTATTGGCTGGGAACTAATACGGTTTCAGAAATGCTAGGTCGACGGAGGATGCCATAACAAATCTTATTGATAATGTTGTGACAAAACTTGACAAGGGTAACAGATGTGTTGGCGCCTTTCTCGACCTAGCAAAAGCTTTCGATACCGTGTCGCAGCCAATATTTATCAAGAAATTAGAACTACTGGGAATTCGTGGACTGCATCTGCAGTGGTTCCAGTCATATTTATCTGAACGAAAACAGAGAGTTAAAGTCAATGATAACATAAGCGACTATGCAGATGTTAATTTTGGTGTCCCACAGGGAAGCGTTTTGGGCCCAACACTCTTTTTGGTTTATATAAATGACTTATGTCATCTTAGCCTACTAAAGGCGGAACTGTCCATGTTTGCTGACGATACTGCTATTATCTTCCATGGGAATAACTGGACAACAGCCATTGATGCCGCTCAGGAGGGACTTCAGAAGGTAGCACACTGGCTTCAACAGAATCTTTTAACCCTTTATACTTCAAAAACCAAACTAATATGTTTTAGAATTACTAAGCGAACGACACCAACAACGCCAGTACTGGTCAAACTCCACTACTGTGACATCAAAGATTCCCAAATTTGTGATTGTAATATGTTGGAACAAGTTGCAGTCATCAAATACTTGGGTATACTCATTGACGAACGACTCACCTGGGAGAAACAAATAGAGTCCATTAATCGACGTGTGAGGAAACTTATGTATATATTTAAAAGACTGCGTAATGTTGCCGAGCCGGACACACGCAAATCAGTTTACACGGCCCTATGTGAATCGATACTCAGGTATGGTTTAACTGTTTGGGGAACCGCGTGTGCGACTCACCTTATTGAGGTTGAGCGTGCACAACGAGTCTTGCTGAAGGTAGCATATAGAAAGCCCTTCCTCTACCCAACTGATACACTATACCAGGACTGTAAAATCCTGAGGGTACAGCAGCTCTTCATTTCTATTTCTATGACGGTACTTAGATTTCATAAACTCTCCATGGCTAAAATGCAGAAATATGACGCTCGGCGGCTAGTATGGAAAGTATCACTTACAAAAACAAGTTTTTCTCATCGTTTCTTTGGGTATCAAGGACCTTATCTCTACTCTAAGGTTAATGTTCTGCTAAACATTTCTCGGACGTCGCGCTTCTCCTGTAGTAGGATGTTATCCAAATGGCTGCTTACACTAAACCACAAAAATACTGAAAAAATCATAGGCACTCTGGAAACAGCATATACTTAGTACCTATAGTAAAACAGTAGTTTTCAGTTTAAAAGTAAGTTATATTTGAAATTAATAAGTAAAAAGTAAAACTACACACATATACACACACAACACACTTCAATATATTTTCATACAAGGATAACACTCCACACCTTCTCCAACACCCGTAGGTACACTCTATACACACATACTCTACTCTACTTTAACTTTCGTAAGAAATGAATAACAAAATTAATAATAATTAGATACTTTTACCTTGTACTTTAACCTTCTATTCTAAGTTATTCTATTACATATACTTAATATTTGTAAAGTTGAACACAATATCAAACCAAATTAATGTGAGAAGTGACTAACCTCCTCGACACAGGGAATCCTAGTGAGGAGGTTACGAACTCAACCTAACCTAGCCCTAGCACAAACAGATGATTTATTTATTTTTTCTAAAAAGTTCTTAATAAACATATAATAATGAATACTGAATTACCTACTTTGTTGCATATAAGAAGTCGGTATAGTATCACGTATATTGTAATAGCCGCTACTGACATGCCTGTTCCTGCGGCAATCTAGGAGGGGGGCGGCGGCGGTCAAAAAGTGCCTTGCGGCAGAGGCAGTGATAATCTCGAGAGACGATCAAGCGAAAATGACATTTAGCGTTTTAGATTTTGAGTTGGATTTCGAGTGGCGGTAGCAGCGATTCCTTCCTTGCAGGCGTATCTGTAGACCAGGTCCGACATTGCTCCGACCGCCCTCCTTCCTAGATCGCTGCAGGAGCAAGCATGTGAGTAGCGGCTTTAAGATGGAAGATGGCTTATTGATGCTAAGAAAGAGGGAAATCTCGCCCCTGTGTTATTTTATGTTAATTAACTATACAGGGTGACATATAATTAGCTGACCACATTTTGGGGAATGATAGTCCCCATTATTATGAACAACTTCCCCTAGAAACATATAGTCGCAAATAAAATAAAAAAATCATCCCTCAGTACATTGCCCCGATCAGCTGATTTTAAGTTACTATAAGAGACCCAATTTTTTTTTTCGTTTGTGACCATATTTTATTTGGGGTAAGTTCTTCATAATGATGGGTACTATCTTGCCCCAAAATATGGTCAGCTAATTAAATGTCAACCTGTATTTCTTTACTTTCTGTTTGCAAAAAGTATTTAAAACCGTATTCATACCCATCTTGGAGAAATTGGGGCACATGCACAAGAATAAAAATAAATGTTGTGTTCTTACATATTACAGGTTATGGATCAGTCCTAAACCTTAGAGGAGAAGTAGAAATGGAGGCCAGCATTATGTGCGGGACCAATTTAGATGTAGGAGCCGTAACTTTGATCAAAGACTTTGAACATCCCATTAGCATTGCACGTAAAGTGTTAACTGACTCACCGCATTCGTTATTGGGAGCCGAAGGAGCCAAAATATTTGCTTTGAAAAAGGTGGAGTAAAGCTTTGAAAACAAACCTTGTATTTGTGTGTTTCTTATCAGTGAATATGTTACGGGCAATTTGATAAGTCCGGTAATTATTCATACTACCCGGTCATTATTTATACTGCTCGGTTAATGAGGTTGCCCATGACAAATACATGCATTCTATTACATTATTTAAGTGCAAATAAGATATTTAAGTCATCAAAACTATCTTTATGAAATTCAACTTTGATTAACAATTAACATATTTATTACATAAAAATCCATTTTACAGGGTTTTGAAACAGTGCCATCAGAATCGCTCGTCAGCCAGCATGCGAAAAATGCACTGCAGAATTTCTTAAAACATGGGAACTTTAGAACTGAAATTGGTTTGGATGAAGTAAGTTCCATTTGCATGCGATGTACGGCATGATTATATTAAATTAATAACCAGCTATGCTATTTCAGGAAATGTCATTTTCATATTTTTTTCATATTTTGCATTTGTATTTCATTTAAGTATGAATTTATTGTTAGAGCTTTTCAATTGTAGTTATTTTATAGGGTGGTGTAGGAACAGTTGGTGCTGTAGCAGTTGATGCAAATGGGAAAGTAGCCGTTGCCACAAGTACAGGTGGAATGAACGGAAAAGCAGTCGGTCGGATTGGCGACACGCCTCAGATTGGCAGTGGTACTTATGCTGACAACAATATTGGTGGTGTCTCTACAACAGGTGAATAAAATTACAAGCTTTGCTAAAGTTTATTCTATATAATGTATAATGAATAATAATTATAAATCAAAATTTTGCTCTACTATTTTTTGACGTGATAACGTCTTATAATCGATGAACGCTGGCTGCATGCACGTAAAAGTGTCTCGTTCAAACAGGTCAAACCCTTAGGGCTAGAAACTTAAAATTTCGCACACGTATTCCTCTGATGACGTCGGAATCCACTAAGGAAGTTTTTTTTGTTTTGTTTGTTTATTTAGAACTGAGTCCACAGCACGATAAACATTATAATTATAATAACTAAAAAATATTTTTTTCAAAATTCACCCCCTAGGAAATAGGGTCAAAAGTGATTGACTGATGTATCAACGAACAGGCCAAACCCTTAGGGCTAGAAACTTAAAATTTCGCACTCGTCCTGTAATGACGTAGGTAGGCATTAGGCATCCACTAACGAAGTATTTTTCCAAATTCATCACCCAAGGGGATGAAATAGGGGATGAAACTTTTGATTCCTTGGACATATTATTTGCATAGAATTTCATATAAATTGAGTATGGCAAAAATAATGAGTTGGGTATTTCAGCTTTTTCCAAAATTCAACCCCTAAGAGAGCAAAATTAAAGATTTAAATAAACAAAAAGGCCAAACCCTAAAGGTTAAAAACTTAAAATTTCGCCCAAATATTCCTTATATGACGTAGGCATCCACTTAGAATGGATTTTTCAAAATTCATAGGGGACGCAAGTTACAAAATAATAATAATTCAATTCAATTCACAAAAGTATGTAATTTTTCATCAATGTTTTCTTATGACGTTATCACGTAAATATATCTTCCGTAAACAGACTTTACAGACAGCCAATTTTTGTGTACTCATTATAACTTATAAGTTTGTTTGCAGGTCACGGAGAGTCTATCCTAAAGTATTGCGTTGCTCACTCCATAATCAAACTAATGGAAGGTGGTATGGATGCAAATGCAGCCACAAAAAGTGCCATTGATGGTATAAATGTTTATACGATAATCACAATAATTATTGCACTCTAACGAAATTTCATCAGACAGAATATCTGTACATAGTACATTCTTACATAATTCATATTGTAAATGTTTTTTACAGGTATGACAAAACGCCTGAATCATACAGCGGGTGCCATTACTTTATCGAAAGATGGTCATGTTGGAATACATTTCAGTTCCAAAAAAATGGCTTGGGCTTATATTAAGGATGACAAAATGGTATACGGTATCCTAAAAGATCAAGTGTTTGAAGAATCATACTTACATCTTAATTAGCATCGTTGAAGTACGAACAAATTATTCACTAACATGGGAAATTTCTGTATTACTTTATAATTAATTTATACTTGTTCATATCTAATTTTATTGACAGGGTTTAACAATAAATTGAAGAGATAACAAATATTAGTTAATTAATATTTTCTCCATTTAACAAACAAGAGTATACTTATATAAAAGAAAGTTTTAAGACACAAATGTATTAAGTAGCTATTTTTATATTTTTAAACATCAGTTATCAGAAATTATAAACAATGCACTTTAAAAGTTAACAACAAATTGAAATTGGCATCAAATATCTTGTTAAAAAGTGTAATTCTTATTAATTAAAAATAAGACACTATTAATTAAGAGATCTTTTTCTTTTCTTAATTACCTACTTACAGTATTCATATACTTTAGAATACATACCTACATACAATACAAAGGAAAGTATAAAACTTGCGCCGTAAAAAGGGAGTAAGCTGGGCTGGCTAAATAATTAATTTAGACACAAGCATTATATAATTATACAGTCATTTGGTTAGAAAAATATTGGTTTCCTGGAAATTTTTCCGGGAGTTTTGAAAATTGGTAAATAGATTTTGTTTCCGAATTTTGACTTAGGTAATTAGGTTAAGTTTTTTGCCACCTCGTATTTTTGCCGCTCTCGCCGCCATAATGGAAAATCGGTTAAGTGCGGGTCGGTATCGCACACGAAGGGTACCGTACCATCGTACAACAAATCAAAAGCACTCAAAACAATAAAAAATAAACAAAAAGAAAATTTAAAAAGTTTATGCCTTCACGAGATTTGAACCGACGACCTCCGGATTGAGAGTCTACATCATACCGGCTGAGCTACCACAACCATGTGGGTTGACGCGAAATATGCTATCATATTTAAATGTGTAGTATATGTGTCTATGACATGGTTGCTATGACAATAAATAAACAGTTTCAGTCAAGATCTCCATTTTGAAATGCGTAAGTATATCTAAACACGTCTCTTGTATCGGGGCCCCCTTTAATTTGCAATATCTCTCGTATTTCAGTATTTGTGGTTGGTGCGGCAACAGATATACACATTCTGTGAAAATTTCAGCTTTCTAGCTATTACGGTTCGTGCAGACGGACCCGGTGACAGACAGGACGGACGGACGGACGGACAGACGGACAGCGAAGTCTCATTATAGGGTCCCGTTTGGCACCCTTCGGGTACGGTACCCTAAAAATGGCGCCTAAAAGCAGTTTGTTGACTACCTCCTTTCCGACTTATTTTAGATTAATGACTGTACTATTATGTAAAATAAAAATATGATATCGTGAGATTCAGAATGGTACAATACCAATTATATTTCTAGAGTCTGGCCAGTGAAAGAAGACCCAAGAAAACCGCGGCAAATTTAAAAAATCTTAATGTGGCCACATTTACTGTACACCGAATTAACGGAGTTGATACTTTGATGTTTTTTTTTTAATTTTATTGTTCGATACCTATTTACTCTCATGACTTGGTTAATTGGTTGAAAAAGAGAAAATCATATTAGTAAAAACGCGCGTTCGTAAATTCATAGAACATTGGATGGGTTAAGTAGGTACCTACTGAATATATTTTTTACCATGCCTATACAGTTTCCCACTGCTGGGCAAAAGCCTTCATTTCGAGTATAAAGTAAACATACTTAATTAATAAACTTTATTATTCTGTTTCATAGTCAAATCAGACTCAAATAATTCAAAACCCGTATTTAAGCCACCTGGAAACAAATATGAGTAATTGCAATCAACCACATTTGAATAAATGTATAATATCCAAAAGAACAGATTAGTAACTGAAATTAAAGAATAATAATAAATAAGGTCAACTTGGGTAAGACCGGCATACTTTATTAAAAGTTGATTTTGATTTGCCACCATTTCTGTTCTAATTGTTCTAGAAATACCGTTTTCAGAGTAGATGACAAGTAGTTTTTCGTGAATATGATAAAGAAGTCAAATGTCTGCTCGTATTGATTTTGGTGACAAATACGGTTGGTATTTTGAAATAACGTCTTGTAGACGGACTTCCCCAGTCATTGAGGAAAGTCCGTCTGGTGGCCATATTTCTTTCATTTATAGACTAAACGGGTTGAAATCCAGTTAGTAACATGCATACGTGGGTAGTAATGAAAATAAAACTTAACAGCTATCAAAATTAAGCCTAAATTCGTTTTTATTAAACAAAAACTCAAATTGAGGTAAGTGCGGCATATCTTTGGATTCAGGAGTGCCGCACATTTTTTCACATGGATAGAATACTACCCAGACGAGCTAAGTTGGCACTGGCTGGATGCAAATGCAATTGCCTTATCTATGAGCGCCGCCGTTGTGAAGTCACCTACAGTGAAAGTGCCTACTTAACTTGCTCGAGTAGTAAGCTATATAAGAAAAAAAGGCGTTATATATAATTTATTATAAAATATGGTTTACTTTATAGATTCTAAAATCGACAAAAAATCACAAAATATAATGCATTTAAATATATGACGTGATTAAAACTCCATTATTTAGTGCATTTATACATCGAAATCAAAATGATTAGTAAATTGAACGAAGCTACAGCAAGTAAGTAAAGTATCTAACAAAACAAAAAAGGTTGTTAACACCTGATTTTAGGTAAGACCGGCATGTGCCGGAGTTCCCCCGTGTGGTATATACGGACTTCCCCACTACAAGGTTTTTAGGTTGGAAAAGTTTACAACAATATAATTAAGTAAATAAGGCAGATTTCGTGAAACCAACATACAGAATTGCTTTGGCGTACATTTTTAAAGATACTCTCCATAATCTCATTGAAAAATACCCACTAATCTCTTCCAGGATATTTTTTTTTCGCAGCACATGTGAGGTCGTGATCTTCTTTCAAAACTCAACTAATTTTGTGAGTCATTTTATTTCTCTCATGCGCCTGATAGCGCCATCTATCATAGCTTGCTCGGACCACAATCGGGTACTGTTTTACCGACTGAAGTATAAACCGCATAGAGTTAATAGAGACTGCACAAACTCGTGTGTTTGGTCTTGCCTCCTGGACGGTCTTACCCAAGTTGACCTTAGTCAAGTAAAGTTGAAACGGTGAGACTCTATCCTGACCAAAAGAGATTGTTGGCAGGCTCAAGATATGTTTATTATTCAGTCAGGGTCGTGAGTCGAATATTGGTGATATCGTTGAAACACTGGGTAGCGACTCGCCGGGAATTCGTAGATAGTCTTCAGCTCCTTGGTAGACTCTGACAAATCCAGCTGGTCCACTTCTCCAGACGTCAACAAGAGATATGGTTAGCGCCAGGAGGATATTACACCTCGGCGTGGAACCCTGGAAAGAGACCTGTGTGAATAATAGGAATACAAGAGCGCTACAGCGCCCAGCTATCAGGCGACGGCTCCTCACACGGAGACTTCCGACGAGGGCCCTAGGGTAATTAGGATCTAAGAGTGCCGCAGTCCAATAAACACTGTATAGAAAAGGGAAATACATAGAGAGTATAAAATACACGAAAATAAGAAAGACTAACTACGAACAAATGCTTACCCAAAGGTTGGGGATAATAGAGATTATAGCAACATCTGCACTTTACAGCAACTCAAAATTCAGCTCCGATACAGTAATAAAGGGACTAGCCCATCGCCGCAACTATAGGCGTGACTTAAAAAATTGTGCAGAAGATACGTCCTAACGTTTCAGAGCTCAAACCAGGACTGCGTCAAAAAAAACAATCAGCTGCCAGACGAGATACTAGACTCGAATTTACGAATTTCTATAGTTTACTTTTTATCTGGCTAATACGCCAGTAGCCAATATGGTCAAAGAGGTAGTACGTTACAAAGTATCAAAATGTTGTAAGCCAAGTATAAGCAAAGTAACAATTCGTTTGACAAGTGAATAATGTTGCCATCATCAAAGTTTGAAAACTACCAAAGGACAGGATTCGCTGGCCAGACTCTATTAGACATATATATGTAATAAAAACTTGGTATAAAGAAACTCGATCGATAGAGTTGTTTTCGGTAAATATCGTTTCCTTCTCCTATTTCATTCATTCATTTCTGACAGTTACCAGATGATTTTGTTTTGACGTTTGGTTTGGTTGGTTAGGTTTTGCGGTTTTGGTGTTAATGTTAACTAACTTGTGAATTTCCCAATTTCTCATTCTCATTCTCAGTTTGTGTTGTGAATTTGTAAATTATGTCATTAAATTGTACGTTAGTCGTATATCCTTCTTTCTATTGTTGAATGATTCAATGTAATGCGTAGTCATGTTAATTAACAACAATATAAAGTTGAAGTTCAAGCCGAGTGAGCTTCAGTGCTTCAACTGGCTTTACAATGTAGCTCCGTGTTTTCCTGTGAATGCCTCCAAAATTAATGTAATAAATGATCCTCGCAAGTTTTACGACACTCTCTGCGAGAGTTTTAAGAACGCTACCTCAAGAATATCCATCGCCAGCCTGTACATTGGTACTGGAAGCTTGGAGAAAAATCTCCTCAAAATATCCAAAGATAATGTGAAGTGCAACAAACAGTTGAAGTTTAACGTCTTGTTGGATTATCAGCGAGGAACACGTGGTGAAATCAATTCGAAAAGTCTTTTGCAAGAGTTTGTGGAGGAGCATCCGGAACGTTCTAATCTGTTCTTGTACCAGACTCCTAGATTACAGGGATCTTGGTCTAAAGCCCTGCCTTCCCGATATAATGAGCTTGTGGGCCTTCAACACATGAAGCTGTATATAGCAGACAACTCCATAATGCTCAGTGGAGCCAACTGTTCGGGAGACTACTTCTCACAGAGACAGGATCGCTATGTTGAGATTCAGGATGCAGATCTAGCTAACTTTTACTCAGAATTAATAGGTAGGATTGTGTAAGTCGTTATTTTTTTTATTGCTTTATTTTACTGAAGATTTCTGTTTGTCTGAGTATTATTACCTTTAGTCAATTTTTTGTAGTAATAATAAACAGGTTACTAATAAAAATAACCGGCCAAGTGCGAGTCGGACTCGCGCACGAAGGGTTCCGTACCATTATCTAAATAAAAAGTCGGTTAAGTGCGGGTCGGTATCGCACACGAAGGGTACCGTACCATCGTACAACAAATCAAAAGCACTCAAAACAATAAAAAAATAAACAAAAAGAAAATTTAAAAAGTTTATGCCTTCACGAGATTTGAACCGACGACCTCCGGATTGAGAGTCTACACTACATCATACCGGCTAACCCCAACCATGTGGGTTGACGCGAAATATGCTACCATATTTAAATGTGTAGTATATGTGTCTATAACATGGTTGCTATGACAATAAATAAACAGTTTCAGTCAAGATCTCCATTTTGAAATGCGTAAGTGTATCTAAACACGTCTCTTGTATCGGGGCTCCCTTTAATTTGCAATATCTCTCGTATTTCAGTATTTGTGGTTGGTGCGGCAACAGATATACACATTCTGTGAAAATTTCAGCTTTCTAGCTATTACGGTTCGTGCAGACGGACCCGGTGACAGACAGGACGGACGGACGGACAGCGAAGTCTCAGTAATAGGGTCCCGTTTGGCACCCTTCGGGTACGGTACCCTAAAAAACCGGAAAAAAAATATATTTCTGTATGGGAGCCCCCCCTAAATATTAATTTAATTTTAATTTAATAATATACTCAATATATTGTGAACATTTTAGGAGTCTACCTGCTACCATTATTAATATCAAGCAAAAATGAGCAAAAAAATCACGTTTGTTGTATGGGAGCCCCCCTTAATATTAAATTTCTTTTGATTTTTAGTATTTGTTGTTATAGCGGCAACAGAAATACATCATGTGTGAAAATTTCAACTGTCTAGCTACCACGGTTCATGAGATACAGCCTGGTGACAGACAGACGGACGGACGGACAGCAAAGTCTCAGTAATAGGGTCCCGTTTGGCACCCTTCGGGTACGGAACCCTAAAAACTGGCCAAGTGTGAGTCGGACTTAAGCACGAAGGGTTCTGTACTATTATCTGCAAATGGCAAAAAATCATGTCTGTTGTATGGGAGCCACTTAAATATTTATTTTATTCTGTTTTATAGTACCTATTTTTTGTTATAGCGGCAACAGAACTACATCATCTGTGAAAATTGCAATTGTCATGCTTCATGAGATACAGACTGTTGACACGACGCTCAGACAGACAGACAGACGGACAGCGGAGTCTTAGTAATAGGGTCCTGTTACCCTTTAGGTACGGAATCCAAAAAAAGATTGAGTGAGGACAGAGGCGATGGGGACAACAGGACTAAAAGTTAATTATTTTATTACAATTTTGTTGTCCAAAAAATCATTGGGACAGAGGCAATTTAATTTTATTTATTTGGGATGAAAAACAGCCGCACAATACAGTGGTAACAATGGTATGAACTTATGATTATATAATTGTGGAGCCCACATCATCATCCACATGTAGCATAATAGACAGGGCCAGCAACTACAGGAAGGTAGCAATGGGGACAATGGAACTACACCATTAATTGTGCTTGACTTCAACTTGTGAATATTTGTATTTCCAGAGGAAATTAGTCATTTCAGCAAAAAATATGACCAAATCGGAGTCATTGATCCCAAGTATCAACACAAAGAACACTTGATTGAGGAAGTTAGATCCAGAATTACTAAACTCATTGAAAGATGGAAAAAAAATCAGGACTTTAAGCTACACTATGAAACTGGTAAGATAATTATAATTTGCTGTTTTGTATTTCATGTTTCATTGGGCATATAAACATTCTGATTTGTAAATTTCCTAAATTAAGGTTAACCTTAAGCTCTTTTGTAAAATAGAAATTAAATTCTGATAAACTGCTATCGTAATTGAATTCTGTATTCTGTAGTACCATTAATATCAAGGAAAATGTTATTAGTGATAGTTTCCACTTTGAACTACCAAGAGTAATGTTACTGTGACTCATCAAACCGTTTCCTCATTACAGATTCCAACACAAAACTGGACACTTGGGTGTTCCCACTCCTGCAGATGGGTGAGTTTGGCATCACCCAGGATGAGCAAGCAACCCGTGGTATTTTGGCTTCAGCTCCAGAAGGTTCCACCATACGGCTCGCAACCGGATACTTCAATCTTACTGAGCAGTATGCAACAACTCTACTGCATGAGTGCAAGTCTAACATCAGCTTGCTAATGGCGCATCCTAATGTAAGTGAGATATGACCAGGGTGAAGTATCTTGTTATAGCACAGGGTGCTCATCCCATACAAATTAGAATTAGTAACCCTTCGTAAAAAAGAGATGGTGTGAGGAGTAAGATTTGTACTTTAAACGCGATGGTTTCAGTTAACATACTTCTAGGTGGCGCCAATCTTACAATAAATCCTACATATTTTAGCGCCAACTCGTGGTATTTGCAATTTTTCGATGGTGCTGCACCAAGCGATAATGGCCTTGAACTAAAGAAGCTTCCGTAGCATCTCAGTTTACACTGGTGTCATATTTTGTTCTAGGTGGTCTATCTGTATTAGTATAATATTATAGTATCTGTGGTTATAGACTTGATAGAGGTTAGATTAGTTAAACTATGGAATTGCAATAGATATTATAGATTGAAGTTGATTTTTGAAAACACTAACATAGCCTCACTCACTCACTACTGATGCGGTTACGAGGTACATACATTTAGCCAGTTACTCAAACCTATTAACTTACCATACATACCATACCATAATTACAGATGTTACCTCGAATCTTCTGGCAAGAAGCAGCATTTTATGAGTTAATACTATTTACACCAAGTATTCTTAACATTAATCAATATGATCATGTAACAATGTGTAACATGTGTTCACGGTTCACTGTTTCAGGCTAATGGCTTCATGGGGGCGGCCGGCCCAGCAGGTGGTATTCCACATGCATACTCCTTGATAGCTAGAAAGTAAGTACAAGCACAGGGTGCTCATCCCATACAAATTAGAATTAGTAACTACAAGCACAGGGTGCTCATCCCATACAAATTAGAATTAGTAACTACAAGCACAGGGTGCTCATCCCATACAAATTAGAATTAGTAACTACAAGCACAGGGTGCTCATCCCATACAAATTAGAATTAGTAACTACAAGCACAGGGTGCTCATCCCATACAAATTAGAATTAGTAACTACAAGCACAGGGTGCTCATCCCATACAAATTAGAATTAGTAACTACAAGCACAGGGTGCTCATCCCATACAAATTAGAATTAGTAACTACAAGCACAGGGTGCTCATCCCATACAAATTAGAATTAGTAACTACAAGCACAGGGTGCTCATCCCATACAAATTAGAATTAGTAACTACAAGCACAGGGTGCTCATCCCATACAAATTAGAATTAGTAACTACAAGCACAGGGTGCTCATCCCATACAAATTAGAATTAGTAACTACAAGCACAGGGTGCTCATCCCATACAAATTAGAATTAGTAACTACAAGCACAGGGTGCTCATCCCATACAAATTAGAATTAGTAACTACAAGCACAGGGTGCTCATCCCATACAAATTAGAATTAGTAACTACAAGCACAGGGTGCTCATCCCATACAAATTAGAATTAGTAACCCTGCGTAAAAAAGAGATGGCGTGAGGAATAAGATTTGTACTTTAAACACCATGGTTTCAGTATTTGCTCTATGGTTTCAGTTAACATACTTCTAGGTGGCGCTAATCTTAGAATAAATCCTGCATATCTTAGCGCCATTTCGTGGTATTTGCAATTTTTCGATAGTGCTGCACCAAGCGATAATGGCCTCGAACCAAAGAAGCTTCCGTAGCATCTCAGTTTACGCCGGTGTCATATTTTGTTAAGGTGGTCTATCTGTATTATTATAATATTATAGTATCTGGGGTAAATGGCAGCTATTACTGTAATATTGAGGTGTTTTAAACATTAACAATAGCATACAGAATGAAAAGTTTGGTTTTCTTATCACTTTTTTATCCTCACATTAAATGTAATGTTCTCGATTTCAGGTTTTGGCAGAGAGTGATCGATACAAACCAAACCAACAGAGTCGAGATATTAGAGTATGAACGCCAAGGCTGGACCTTCCATGCAAAGGGACTTTGGTAGGTTTTTTTTTACTATATCTCTCAGTTAGTATGTAAATGTTATGTTATGCAGCGTTGGAAATCTGTTGGATTAGGATCAGTAATGGAATGCTGTAGAATTGGGAATAAACTACCAGAAGTAACATGCCATTATTTTCCTTAGGTACTACCCAGCCGATAGCGACGTCCCATGGGCCACGCTGGTCGGCTCAGCGAATCTCGGCGAACGCTCGGTACGACGCGACCTGGAGGCACAGGCCGCCATTCTCACCGCTGACCCGGGACTGCAAGTACGGCACAATCATCTACGCTTGTAAATGAATCGCTGTGCGTTCTATCACAGATACTATATGGCACCGGCCACCGGCCACCTAGAACAAAATATGGCACCGGCCTAAACTGAGATGCTACGGAAGCTTCTTTAGTTCGAGGCCATTATCACTTGGTGCAGCACCATCGAAAAATAGCAAATACCACGAGATGGCGCTAAGATATATAGGATTTATTCTAAGATTAGCGCCACCTAGAAGTATGTTGACGGAAACCATGGCGTTTCAAGTACAAATCTTACTCCTCACGCCATCTCTTTTTTACGAAGGGTTACTAATTCTAATTTGTATGGAATGAGCACCCTGTGATTCAGTCAATCAGCCCACACTAACCCACTGCTGGGTATGCCTCTTCTTTGCCTCCTACTACTCCGATCCTTAGCCTCCCGCATCCAGTGCTTACTACTGGGTGTAGGCCACTTACCAGCTACTCCGAACTCCGATCCGATTATCGAGCCTTCCGCATACACTCCCTACCAGCTACGGCGATGATGTCGCTCGTCCATCTGGCTGGTATGCTGTGCATTAGCGTTACCTACTAAATCTCTACATGGCCCGACAGACCGGTTGATAAAGGTGATCGCACAAGGTGTCAGCACTATTTTTAGAATTCGTTGTTTGAAATCATATGCACGTGTGACCCGCACTCAGGGAGTACTTATCCAGTGGGGAGCGCAAAGATACATTTTCCTTTGAAACACAACTCAGCAATTTACGGGCGGCGGGGGACGAGGTAAGAGAGCTGTGATTGGTCGGTCAGCCGCTGCGAAACTGTCTGGCGGCCCGTCATCGTACATTGGTTGTGAGTTTATGAGTGTCCGTGTGCTGTGTTAATCTATGTAGGTCTTCGAAGCTAACATGCGTTATGTGTATGTTTTATTTAACAGTCTCTTGTCACCCCCATTTATAAAGGTGGTGGAGATAAGCACAATGCAAATAATTATAGAGGTATTTCTAAACTGAGTGTAATTCCTAAATTATTCGAAAAAATTATATACGATGTTATGTTTCCCTCAGTTAGACCATACCTAGTAAATTCTCAGCATGGTTTCATTAATAAGAAGTCCACTGAATCCAACTTATGTGAATACATAGACATTGTACTTGATGCCATGGATAATGGATATCAAGTTGATGCTGTATATACCGACTACTCCAAAGCTTTTGATAAAATTTCACATAATTTATTAGTACAAAAGCTTGAGTTATTTGGTATACATGGCAATCTTCTGAGGTGGCTTGATTCCTATTTGAGAAATAGGTCCCAGGCAGTTTCTATTAAGGGATACACGTCATCTTTTATTCCTATCTCTTCTGGTGTCCCCCAGGGCTCTCATTTAGGTCCCCTTCTCTTTAATATTTTTATTAATGACGTAACTAATAGCTTAAGTAACTCTGACTCCTTATTATACGCTGATGATACTAAAATATTTATAAAGGTTAATTCCTTTGATGATTGTCAAAATTTGCAAGTAGATCTGGACCGTTTAATACAGTATTGCGAGAACAATAAAATTTACCTTAATATCGATAAGTGTTGTGTCATTACTTTCACTAGAAAAAAAAACAAAATTTTATTTGATTATAATTTTAAAGGTAGAAGTTTGAGAAGGGTAACCGAGGTGAGAGACCTAGGTGTTCATCTCGACAGCGAGTTATCATTTCGGAAACATTTTGATATAATTATATCTAAAGCGTATAAGATGCTAGGTTTCATTTTTAGACAAAGTAAAGATTTTAAAAACCCTAAAACTCTTATTATGCTTTTCAACTCTTTTGTAAGATCCATACTTGAATATGCATCAACTGTATGGAACCCACAATACCAGAACCACATAAATAATATTGAAAGAATACAGAATAAATTCATTAAACGTTTAAAATATAAATTCAAAAACTTTGAATCTAATACTTTTCTTTCGCTTGAAAATCGTCGTAGCATGAGAGACCAGATGTTTTTATACAAGATTATCAACAGCCAAATCGATAGCCCATATCTACTTAGTAAAATCTCTTTATACTGTAAACACAGCTCTCGTCATAGAAAGGCTTTTGTCACAAGAAATTGTAGGACTAACTATGCTAAAAATCGCTTTGTTATAAGAGCTTGCGAAAATTATAATAAATTACATAATCAAGTTGATATATTTCATGAAACACCCATCAGTTTTAAGAAAAATATTTTTAATACCTTAAAAGCTATGTAATAGAATAGCGGATTTGTATTGGGTCGCCTTTGGTACATAAGCACTATAACGAGTATAGTGCTTATGTGCTGGGGGTGATTTCGGTGCGGATCTGCTATTCTATTCTAATCACCTTTTTAGTACATAAGCACTCGTACATATATATTTTATATAAATTAGAACTACCTACTGTAGAACCATATATCTCCCTCTGTTGGTAACTTTATACACAAATTCAAG
This sequence comes from Argyresthia albistria, assembly GCA_963457715.1. Classification (NCBI taxonomy): domain Eukaryota; kingdom Metazoa; phylum Arthropoda; class Insecta; order Lepidoptera; family Argyresthiidae; genus Argyresthia; species Argyresthia albistria. The sequence goes on along the minus strand of OY735264.1, from coordinate 7,872,213 downwards.
TACCTATACATTTTAGTGTTGTTCTGAGTACCTTTGTCAATATTTTTTTTGTGAAAACTTTATTGGCTTGTGTGTTAACTCATTGTTTTTTTTGTTATGTAATAGATTAAGCTGTTTGTTTTCCTAATAAAGAAAATAAAAATAAAAATAAAACTCACTTATTTATGTGTTCATGTTGCAGGGTCGTCTCCACTCGGAGTGCTCGCGCCTGCACCGCTACTCCGCAGAGTGCTCGCAGGGCCTGCGCGAGCGTCGCACGCCGCTGTGGGTGCGCGCCACCGTGGGACTGTTCCGGACTTACTTCTAAACGTGTGGCGCCACCGTGGGACTGTTCCGGACTTACTTCTAAACGTGTGGAGCCACCGTGGGAATGTTCCGGACTTACTTCTAAACGTGTGGAGCCACCGTGGGACTGTTCCGGACTTCTAAACGTGTGGAGCCACCGTGGGACTATTCCGGACTTACTTCTAAACGTGTGGAGCCGCCGTGGGACTGTTCCGGACTTACTTCTAAACGTGTGGAGCCGCCGTGGGACTGTTTCGGACTTACTTCTAAACGGGACTTCGGGCCTTCGAATGTAGTTGCGCGCGCGCCACGGTGGGACACTTCCGGACTTACTTCTAAACGTCGTCGTGGGCGGGACTCTTACGGATTTACTTCTTAACGGGATTACAGGCCTTCGAACTCTTCCGGATGTTACCAGACTGTAGTGGGAATTACTCGTAAAGATTACCTTTTGTTTCGCCGTAGTAACGTAGTAGTACGTTAATTTATATGGGTGAGGGTACATTCAAGTGTTGAACATGAATGGCCCAGTAGGTACTCACTCTATTTCAAATTATCTCGAGTTGTTGAGCACAACTTAATAAGATAAAGGTGCTTTTTATGCGTGTAGATATTTATAGCCTTCTTAGTGCAGTATTAACTAATGTTAATTAATTAACTTAATGAAAGGGTTACCTGTGATTGTTAGTTAATAATGCAAATAATGTAAAACGGGTTTGTTGAATTAAATTGCTTTTTGTTAAGTTTTTCAATATTTTTATTCGTATTTATTCGTTCTTATTTTTTGTTTTCATTCATAAAATCACATAATTAGAATAATCATTTCGATTCACACTTAAAATAAATTTTAAAATAAATTAAAATGGAAAAAAGCACTCTGCTATAATTTATACAAGATTCAGTCGTTTTGTGACAATAATTTGATTAGAATTACAACCAAATTTACAATAATAGGAATCGGGCACATACTATAACAATTACTTAAAGTAACTACTGAGCAGACACTTGTGGAAAATATTATATCAAGTAAATACTTTCAAATTCTAACTATGAGTGGTCCATACATGTGGTATGAACCTATTTGGTGAAGAGACGGCAGTATAATGGACGAATTCACAATTTCACGTTACAGAAATAATACACAAAATACAAATCGAAAAATTAGTAAAATGAGAATAGTGATCAACTAAAACAATAGCACTCACACTTGAGTAAAATTATCAGATTAAAATATTCCGTTGCAGTTGAGCAAATTAAATTGTATTTATGTTCATAAACATACATCCGACGCATAATTATTAATTATATAAATCAAATATAGATTAAAATTTTAAGCTTATTGCTTTAGTGAGCAATCAAGTATTTATTTAATATCAAATGATAAATTGAGTAATTTATTGAAAGTTGCTTCAATCATTCAAGCATGGACACCTTTACCCTAATCTTTGGTGTGCTGGACATAACTATGGTGACTTTGTGAACAACCTGACATTCAGTGGTGGACAGTAGAAAAGCGTAGGAGCTCCTACCACGACTCGTAATACAAAAGATATCCTTACACTAGACAAGTGTGTGAGACAGTCAGTTCGTTCAAAAGTGAACATCGTACCGTACGGAGACGTACTGTCTCGGTAACCTTCCGACAACTACGGACGTGCTCGTACAAAAATAGTTCGCCTACCCAGTACAATTAACACTACTTAACAATAAATATCCCGAGGAGGCCGCATGCACTCACTTACACTACCAAACGGAACAAACAAATGAGATTCAGCCACAAAAGTAAAATAAAAAAATACACAAAGATTCATAAATCTTAGCAATACACGGTCGTGTAATTAATACTGGACGCGATGAGACATTCAACCTCCCCTTTTTACTTAATCGCGAATCACACTAAGGTAAATTGACTAGGCGCGTTGAGTGGTTGCTCCCGGCATTGCCGTCCGGAGAGCAGATCAGAAGCCGGCGACGTCGGGCGGCGGGTCGGGGGGCATGTAGTGCAGTTCGTCGACTGGTCCGCTGAAGATGTTGTAGAGGACTGCGAACAGCGTGCAGGCTGCGTATGCGCCGAGCGCCGCCCACCACAGTAGCCGCTCCCAGAGCCGCTGTTGCGCGTGCTTCAGCACTAGCAGCCCGATGGTGAGCCCCGCGAGCGCGCCCGCCACGTGCGCCGCGTACGACACGGGGGGCTTCTCCTGCAACACAACAACAGATCGCGGTGTTCACATAATGTATTACAAGTACAACCATCACAAACGGAACAATCGAAATCGAATTCAGTGCGGGCGAAACGTGAAACATGAAAGGGTAGCTTGGATAGTTATATGGACAGTGGACATCATAAGGATGTTGTTGACCTTTAGAGAAGTGGTCCTATCAGGCAATGCGATAGTTATATAGATCAAGATATTTTGGCCCGACAGATGGAACGCGAGTAACGCACTATTATCGGATTTATCTTTGACAACTCCATACTTACAATTTATAGAGTTTTCAAAGTTATTCCGAGAATAGTGCTAACTCGCGTTCTATCTATCAAACTTTAGCTAACTGTAACAGCATCAACAAACTCACCTTAGTATACCTAGCATGAACCGCGAACCCGACATCGCAACTCGCGACCGCCAACGCCGCGACCAGCCGCACCGCGCCGTATCGCATCGCGTGGATGTTCAGCAGGGCATTCGCCAAATGCGCGGCTAACAGAGCATAGACGCCGCCGGACGCGCCGGCCAGGCAGACGTCCGGGTCGAGGACGGAGGCGGCGAGCGAGCCGCCGAGTACGCCCGCGAGGTAGACGGCGCCGCACCGCATCGCGCCGTGAACCATCTCGAGGGGTAGACCGACCTGGGGTGGGGAGGAGGTTGCTGGTTAGAGACGGCATAAGTAAAAATGTACAGGACAGGCACATACATTGCTTCTGGCCCTAGGATACCCTCTGTCGTGGGAACCAGAAACATAGCAACATCACAAACATGTAAACCTCTGGTGCAGAGCAAAAATAGCAAAAAAAATGGTCACGCAGCATGGGTACATACGTTCCCTATCCTATCCTAGGCATCAAAGATTGTTTAAACTCTGTTACTCACAGCAAGTTGAACGAGCAGATTAAACGCCAGATGCAGCCACCCGGCATGCACCACGCTGTACGTGAAGAACCGCCACAGCTCTTTGCGTCGGTCCGGCCGGTAGACCAGCGGCGAGTCCACCGGCACGGGACCGGCGGCCAGGGCGAGACCGCCAGAGCCCCATGCGTACCACGCGAATACGCCCAGCTGGAACAAGATTAAGCATAAACGGGTGATCAGAGTATACCATTGTGGCATCACGCATTTTCTTATATGGGTTGGGTTGACGTAACATAGCGTCCCAACTTTAATCCATAGAGGGTTGCAGAGGCACAATTGTGCCCTTTAGCCAGTTATTCAGTACTCCAATTTGCGTAACAGAGGGCTAGTCCATCGCCGCAGTCAGGACTAATGAAGGTTTCTTCAAGATGTTTTCATAACCGTTAGATCTCATTCATTGGTACATAGTCAGCATCGGTCGGTCTCACGTTTAGTTATACAAATAGTTTAGTACAAATCATCACATATTTAAAGTTGGGTATAAAGTTCACACAGTTTCAGCCTATATGAACTAAAGACGGAAATACTATCGTCGTCGTCGGTTAGTTGGATGACTAGCGAGGAGTACCATATACCATCCCTAACCTGGTTACGTTATTTAGGGCGAACGTGTTTGTAAACTTCAAGGTATTTGGAACAGCTGGCAGCAGCGTAGGTGTTCGAGGCATCAACTCCCTCATCGCTAATATGGACACGTTACTAATTTCACTACGATATCAAGGTCTACGTTGATTATTGCACGCTTCCTAATTTCCGATTTAGGTCAACTCAAGATCAACAGATAGCTGCGAAGGTTGAAGATAAACATCGCATAGTACAATAACCTGCACACAAAGAGTACAGCCGACACTTCCCTACAACTGTACTTAGTAGCTACACTAAAGATATAGGGCGTTACGAATAGTTACGATGTGCCACCGACCATGAATTTTACACCGTAAAAATGACAGAAAGCCCCACTAATAAAACATACACATGGAACTTTACCGTTCATAAGCCACACATCGATAGGTTTAAAATCGAGCTGGTGTTACATTGATGCTCTGTCCACTGCACCAAGCGGTTTGGCCTAAAACTAGCATATTTTCAGTATTAGCGCAGCATTGTTATGATTTACAGCAACACTTGTTTTGTGCGCGGATGTGAAATCTGCAATTACACTTTTTAATTAACCGACGCAACTAGAGCGGGGACTCGCGTTAAGTTAATATTGTGTAGAAAGTGAGCTATGTAATTCTGCATGCAGTATCTATTTACAGTTAGGGCGATGCTTTGAAAGAAAAGTGGTCGTGTGGAAATGGCCTACTGGATTGATGGACGGCGTGTTGCACGACGCTGCAATTAGTCAGCTATTGGTCTAATTCTGTGCGCACGTTATGTTTCATTCTGTGTGCGCAAACGCATTATAATATCAACTCAATCAGTCTCACTCAATCAACCTTGTTTTACAAACAGGAGTTAAGGGACAAAAAGAGCAACATCTTAAATATAAATTTTAAAAATCTATTCTTAAATTGTTCTTTAAGTAAATCTTTAAAAGTAAGGGTCGGTTGCGAATCCTTACCTCAAGTAATGTGACGAAGATGATGAACAGAGGGGGAGGGCAGCATGTGTACTTCTCCTGAAAGTATTTCCTGTCTCGCTCGTCGGGGATCGTCCCCATCTCTAGAACTGCGGTCACCATCCTGTAAGAAAAATAGCAGTAAATAAACATACCTAATCCAAATTCATTGTACTACGGGCTAATAGACTTGATCCTTTGTGTCCCAAAGCTATACTCCCAGTTTAGCTTTGCAATTTTGGGATCGATGTCCATCGGCTTTTTAGGCTACTGGCTCTTGCTAGCGTATCGGAAGATTGAAATCTTATCTCTCAGTGGGGCACCAACCTCGTTTGCTGGATAAATATGTACAGTTGCAATAAAATATGATATATAGTCAAGGAAGAAACACAACTTACTTGGAGCGACTCTAGGCCGGCAGTAAGGTTCCCTATTGTAATCCCCTTACCCCCTTTTTGTGTTCCACAAAGCATGAGAAATTATTACCGTAAACAGTACATTTTAGTCAATCAATCAACTTACTTTCACGGAATATTTTATCGGCAATAAAATCGTTTTCCTAACGATTTCATAGCACGAAACGAAAGTATGGCTCATGTCAACGTGACAAGTGGAGGTTATGAATTTCTCATTTTCATAGCGATCAAATGAAAAGTATTTATTTCATTTTTGTTGAGTTCGAAATACTGCATAATTTCAACTCTGAAAATACGATAATTTTGTGCTACTGAGCATTTCCCTGTAATTTATAAAGCAAACATGAACATTTTCCGTGGCACACCCGATTCCAAGTTTTTAGGGTTACACTCAAAAATATTGTACGAACTGACGGACATAAAGGGGCTTGAGACTTTTCTCGGGTTCTGACATCTACATATCTGAGGTTACCCAATGGTACTTATGTGTGAAAATGAGTGCATGGTTCCCAAATGATGATCAGCTTTCATTGTATTTATTCTGTGTAAAATAAAGAAATATCTCGTTTCAATCTTTAGTTACCTGGCGAAAAATGTGGGATCTTCGAGTAGAAGATGGAAGTCGTTCTCAGAGCAGACCTCTCGGTCTCTGTGGTGCACTGCGCATCTATAGCTGCGCGTGCGCTTGCCGCTCATCTGCAACAAGGAGATTATTATCATTAACTACAAAAAAATATATTGTAAGACCGCTATTGTATGAAGTGGTGTTGTTATTGATAGCATAAAACATATCAAGTAATAGTCCCATTAACTCCATCTAAGAACGTTATAAATGACAGTAAATAGTACTGTGACCAACTCATCTTAAGCAATAGAGCACACAGTCTATAATTATCATACACAGAGAACTTCCACAAGCACAAGGGCCATCAACTTTTTGTTAGATACTAACTAATTACATAGTTTCAAGCTGAAACATTACAGTTTTAGGACTCAAATAAGTGCAGACATCGCCGACACTAAGTCTACAGCGAGAATAATAAAAAAGCAGTTTGAAATGTTAATAAATGTGGCGTTTAGTTGGTTGGGGTGGAATTATGTTGGCGAGTTGGCTGGTGGCCAGAGTCGGTATCGACCCCGCCACATCGCCCGCCCTTGATAACTCAGCCCAGACAGACCTACGGTCAAAATGTCTAGTTTACTGTTAACTGGATGATTACTGTTCTAGGAACTTGTTCGATTTTCATAAAACTAGTACCTAATGATTAAGGAAGATTCAAGGCCCTTTTCGTAAATTCGTCCTGTGGACTCAGTTCCCAAATAAACTAATTCCTAATCGAGGCAAGATTTTAATGTTGATAAAATTGCTGTGTTGATTTTACCGAATTTTGAGTTTTGACCGTTCCTCTAACGGTTAATTAAGTAGATACAAATTGTCGATGGATAATATGTATATCGAAGGAGCCCTTCTTTTGGGTCACATTACACACAGGTAATGTTACAGACAGATTACTGGTACCTATCTACCTACTAGTACGCTGTGTGAGTCTCGCTAGAGATTACCTATTCGATCCATAATATTTGTCGTGGGTAGGTTAAAAGGTATTAAGAGACAAAAGGGTATTCTGAAAATAAGATTAGACGAGACGCAAAGCTATTTTACGTACCAGATTATCAGTGCTGCGGTGAATGTTCTATATGTAGGTATAGTAGGTATATTGCAGCAAGAAGAGTACAAATTAAGTAAACACACATCACATATGTTATGTGCCGATGTGCCACATTTTAACAGCTCGCTTAAGTTAGTAAAGTAGTTGTTAAACAGCTTGCTTCCTTTCCCGTACGTCCGGTGAATGGCCTCCCTCTGAAGTACCGCGAAAAATCTCAGATAATGCAAATTATCTATTAAAATAGGTGAAGTGTAATATGTTTGTCTTCGGTGAGCCGCTAGACTGTATCAATGCATTTTTTACCACCTAGCACAACCAGCTAATGAGTTCTCAAAAAGTTGCGTTTAGAAAATTAAACCCTGACTTACATAGGTTGGCTCATCGGCATCAGAGGAACTAGTGGGCAAAAAGTCCCATTTGTTTCATAATGGAACTAGGTACCTACTCGATGTAACTAGTGTGAACAAAGGGATAGTCCTACGAAAAGCTGTGGCAATCACAACAATCAAGGAAGACTTCATAACTTTTTGCCAAAGCACGCCGTGTTCTGCCAGCTAGCCTATCCAACTAGTATATAAATAGTATTC
>OY735264.1:7732600-7864363 GCA_963457715.1 Argyresthia albistria | reverse complement strand
CACAACGCCTAATTCGTAATACGCAAAGTATGAGCTGCCTAATCATTGCGTTTGTTAGTTTGTTATCAATTTATCATCATGACATAAGTTACCAATTGTACCTTATCAATCACCCCGCGTGGGATAAGCGTGGCGCTAGCCGCTACGTGTTGGTTGATGCTCTACCAACTGTTCTGAGACATTTTCTTTTGTATTTATTAGGTTAAATCGAATGTACGTAGGTGGTAATAATCTCGGAGAATCATGCTGTGGACTATCCGACATCCAGTGTTTTGAATTGTTCAAGGGTGACAATAGTCAAGATGAGTTGGTCTATGAATATTTACATTATTTGAGTGTGACACGACGATTAAATGATTTCTAGACAATGAACGGCGTCACCGCTTGGCAATAAACACTCGTTGAGAGAGAAGAGAAAATTATTTTACATAAACTTACTCGTAGGTATTCTATTCTACTATTCATCACAACAAATGATTAACATCGCTCGATAGTCATAAGACCGCAGAATAACTATAAATAGATAAGATGTTAAAATTACATAATATGGGTGCATCGTAAAACGTTACCTGAAACCTTTTTAAGTTTTCACTCAGGCCCAGCACACACGGTGAAACGCAACTGCAACGAACTGCAACATCAATCAAGTTACTTTTGAGTTTCATTGAGTTTATGCCATAGACTCCTTTGAGAGACCGCACATGACGCAACGCAACCATTTTGAAACCGGTTTGCAACGCGTTGCAAGGTTGCATTGAAACCAGCGTGCAGGAAACTCGTGCTTGAGTTTCATCGGATGACATAGTATGATTTATGATTACATCGGATTACATGGTACATTAGGTTGCGGCGTGGAAAACGATTGAAACTAGTTTCAAACCAATAATTTCATAAGGATTTCGTTGCAGTTGCGTTTCACCGTGTGCCTTAGGGTGTATTAATCAGTTTCGATAAGCCTCCTTGAATGGATTTAATAAATTATGTTTGTAAAATAGAGATGAATCTGTCACTAGAGCTTATCGAGACTGCTAGAGTCAAATCGAAAGTGAGATGTGTGTGCCCTATTAATTCGTATTCAGATAAAATCGCAAAAAGGGAGAGTGTCCTGACAACAAAAGGCACTGTGTCTAGGGACGCCACATATGTCGCACTATGCGAGCTATGATCTTATTGGGGCGCCTTTGTTGCTATGCAAATGCGCATACGCGTCTCGCGTGCGCGCGACAGGTGACGCGCGGGCACCTTAATTGTTTTTTGTAATAATATTCAAATATTATGACGTTTTTTCGTCTCGGTTTTTGTGATACAAAAACCGGCACGGGTGGCAAGCCAGGTGGTCCTGAAAAAAAAACCGGAACGTTTCTCTTGTCCTAACAGCTTGCGGGGGTGTTAGTGCGATTAAATACGACTATTTACTATTTACTATGTGAGGTGAGGCGACAGAATATTTAGAGTAAGGCGAAGCGTGTTTTTACATAATTATGGTATGATATCTAAAATTCTAAATTGACATTCAACTGCCAGACTAACATGAGTTTTTAGTTATGGGGGCTATTTTGGAGGTGTCAAAACCACTAAACTAGAGGAACTAAAGGCACTAAACTGACAACCTTCAAATCCAACAGCTCTTGCGCGGTGGCCACAGATTCCATTTTCAAACACACCATTTTAATTAGTTTAGTTGGTATAGTTCGTGTCGCCTCCCAAATCGCAGGCTTAAAGTAAAATTACGCTCTGTCTACATAATAAATAAATTAGAAGGGTCAATATCATAATATATGAAAAGTTTATTTAAAAAAATAGCTAAGTACCCAGTCTTTGTTATACGCGCGTGAGATCTTTACAAAGCACCTTTTTATTTATGTTTGGGTAGGTACTTGGCTACTTGCACGTTAAAGTACCCTATAAACCAAACAAAAGCCGACAAAGGGGCTCCAATTACCACAATATTAAAGTAAACAATTATCAAGAACGATTATAATACTTATAACGATCGTCTCACCTCGTGTGATTGTATTTCATCAGATAAATACGTATTGATGGCAGCAAGCATAGTCGTCATCGCGTCCAGATACAGTTGTACGGTGTTTATGTCTTAGGCCATAGGGACATGATCATGCCACATTGTCGTCATTCAACCTAAACGCAACTGTACTTGCTCGTGTGATGAACACTTCGCAGCTGTTGCGTGAAAGATCCTTTAGGAAGTGCTTCTTGCAGTTACAGTGATAATACGATGTTTCTGCTGTTAGTTAATTAGTCACATACACACATACTCCACTCAAGTCACAGATTAATAAAGAGTGACTCAACTCAAGGAGGCTTTCTACGGTTTGGGTACGTTACGTATACATGATTCACCTGGGTTATTTCACATGTCACAGGTGCATTAAGTATACTTTTTTGTTTACTTTAAACACCTGGGTGAATTAATTTAACTTTTAGAAAACTTAATTCATACTTTCCTCTGGTGAACAAGGTCAATATTGTATTGTATTTTCCACGTCGAGGATCGCGAAAAAGTCCCAGCCGCAGTGTAGGTAGGTACCGACCGTGTGTTTATTTACATAAAAATATCTCTGCCGAACTGACGTTCAATTGTTGAAAATACGGTACTTTACATAATGCATCGATGAATATGCATATTACCCAATCGCGATCGAGTGGGAAGCGTGCGGCAGAAGCGATGCTCTTATTGTATTTATCTATTCAAATCTTTTCAATTAGGGTTTGATGTGGAACCGTTAACTGTTGAGTAGTTTTTCTGGAGAGGTTGGGGTTCGTGATTGCCTAGTCCTCGGAACTCGGATGAAGTCGGATGCTCGTTCGTGGTTCGTGGCGTGTGCTCGCTGCGTGCGGCGGATCGGCGGCGGCTCGGGCGCACCTGCTTCACAATTATCTGGTCATTAGCCGACCCCGAGCCCGCGCCAACCCCAAATTACTGCGTTTCAGCCATAATCTCGGAACACCAACAATTGTTAAAACGAACTGCTTATGGATTTAAGACCGTACATGGACCGATTTTTATCTCATAATTGCGGTGCTGGAGTTGAATCCTTCATCAAGGCGGGGTGGCGGGGTGAGGTGTGAGGAGTCGAGGACACAATGGGCGCCCCCCGCGGTATTCTGCGCTAATGTATGCGCGGGCGACGCCGCCACGGCCCCGGCACGAGACGCCACAACACAAACATTTCAACGCATCTAATTTATTGTCGTGTGTCGTCTCGGCCCGCTCGAGTCGCAAAAAATATTGTTTAAGATGCTGTGCTGCTAGATTAAGACCCTATATATGTATCGCTTTCCTGAAAACTTTAGGGGTTATAAATATTCCTATATTTATAATTTTTTACTCCACTTTTTAATCATCCCACTTTTTTATTTTATTTTTATTAGTCTAGACAACCAAAAGTCAAACAATCTTCGAATTCTTACGATACTTCTGCAACTGTTGCCACAATGCTACAGGAAACTGTTAGGATTAGTTACCAGGAGTTTGGCAGGCTCTACATACTCTACCTACCCTACAGCATCTATTGAAACGGAGTCTTGTCATGTGGTTTATTGAAAGTGTTGGTTAAACAATAATTGCCATCATTATCTCCGATATAAGTAGGTATAAGTTGGCAAGATAGTTTTACCCGCTATAGGGAAAATAGTCTCGGAACATCAACATTCCCATTATGAAATCTAACAACATAAAAGACTCCAAGAAAGCCAATTAAATAAAGAAAAACACGGATATTTATATAAAACACGACAAAAACGACTTAAAAATGAGCTTTAGAAGGAGAAAATAAGTCGTTAAGACCACAATAGAGTCGTAAGTTGAACAAGTCTATCGTCAATTCGTCACATTTTGTCGCGTCCATCAGATAGCACGTCGCCTTAACAACGCCCTGATGAATATAAAGCCCTGTCAGAGGATGACTCAGTCGTTGAGAGCATTTTGAATATTGTATTGTAATATGTAAACTAGCTGTTGAGGTGACTTTGTTATGCCTTCACAGTTAGTTAAGTTTATTAGAACAAGTCTGATAAAATATATCTAATAGTTGATATGTAGCAGTTAATGTTAAGAAAGCTCCTCTTTTTTATTCCACGGCAGGAAGTCTTTCTCTGGAATGTAAGATTTTACACTTCGATGCCTGCTACACGCCCTATTCCATGTGAAAATCTTACGTGATTAGCTTACAATATAGGTATTTAATTATATCAAAAGCTATCCTATATTCACGTGGAACGTTATAAAATACCAAGAGCTTGAACTCTTTCATTATTAAAGGAATCTTTAATTCCGCCCGTGTCCACTTTTAGTGCAATTCGAACACTTTAGTCCTCGCTGCATCGAGTGAGTTGTCACGGGGCAACATTTGTTTTGGTATACTCGCAGTACATGTATCGTGGTCTGTGGTGGCCACCCACTGGTAGCGATGCACCCTGGGCTCTGCTCCTCAATTGGAGGCTCGCAAAAACTGCATTTGCATAGAGCGAGATGTTCCCGCGATAACGGCCGCCGCGGCTTGCGCGGAGTTCGGTGGAATCTGAGATTGGGATGGATGTGCTTGAAAAAATATAGCTAAATTACAATGGCATTGAAATGTTTTTCATTTTAGCATCATTCATGACACGAGAAAGACTTAGTGGAGACGAGTTAACAGTGTCACGCAAAGGACTTACAAGTTTAAGAAGGAACATCAATTTTCAGCTTAGAGTTCTATCGGGCGTCAAGTTGTCACTGATGATTATTCACTCCCCCACCAAGTTTTTGTAACATAGCTATGTGAGTGATCATGATCAATCATGTATCTTGAGGAATATTGTTCATGTTGGACCCTGCAAATGGTATATGTGTATGTATGTATATTTCACATGAATTTTATAGATATAAAGTTCAAGTTCAAAATTTTTATTGACCATAAAATCATACATATTACTTAGTCAACGTCAATATAATATTAATATTTTTGTATACTACCGCCCGTTCGGAAGTTGTGGGCTATACTTAGGTATAACATTACTCGTATGCATTATATATAATAAACTGCCTCTGTTGGTGTTCTGTGTGATCGTAGCTCAATGTTCTGTGTGACAAATGTCGATGCCACCCACCGTACGCACGGAGCAGCGCCGCACAACAATTCAATAAGTATAAACTCATTTATTTATATAAATATCCGTGTTTTTCTTTATTTAATTGGCTTTCTTGGAGTCTTTTATGTTGTTGGGTGTCCTGTTTACTTTGGTTAGTAAAATAGGTGACATGGCGTCGTCGTCGCCGTAAGTGTCGTATTTGAATGCAAGAGCCGTTAAGTTATTTGTGTAACAAATTATCTTTGAAGAGTTCACGTGTGAATCTTACGTAACGTAAATGCCATGCGTGCTGTTGCTAGAGTACAAAAACTATTGTTTTCAACCGGTTACCTATTTTTGAAGGTCAGCATAATGCAAAATAGCGCAGAGCTAGATACAACCACGCAGCAGAAGAATGGGATTCCGAAAAACTGCTGCGGTATTAATAAACCCTAGGTCTGGGATGGACGACGCAGAATATACTAGTGTGGGGCCAGAAGCAATGTATATGTATATGTACTTTACAGTACTTTACACTTTATTGCACAAAATAACACATTTTACAATTGAAAGTGGACAACACATGACAAAGGCGAGCTTATCTCTATTAAGATGTATATGTCTGTATATATATATGTATATGTTTATATAATGTTTAGCAAAGTCCTATAAATTATTAGGTGGTAACTCAGTCCTCTATAACGCCCGCCGCCGGCAGCATTTGAAACCTATGTACGACGTCATGTACCATGTACGATTGTACGTGTCTGCGTCGACACGTAAGGGCAGCGGAGTTCGGTACTGTACTGTGCCATAGGTTTCAAATGCTGCCACTCGCTTGCGGCTCGTGAATTGTACGTGTCTGCGTCGACACGCGAGGGCAGCGGAGTGCCATAGGTTTCAAATGCTGCCACTCGCTTGCGGCTCGTGAATTGTACGTGTCTGCGTCGGCACGCGAGGGCAGCGGAGTGCCATAGGTTTCAAATGCTGCCACTCGCTTGCGGCTCGTGAATTGTACGTGTCTGCGTCGACACGCGAGGGCAGCGGAGTGCCATAGGTTTCAAATGCTGCCACTCGCTTGCGGCTCGTGAATTGTACGTGTCTGCGTCGGCACGCGAGGGCAGCGGAGTGCCATAGGTTTCAAATGCTGCCACTCGCTTGCGGCTCGTGAATTGTACGTGTCTGCGTCGGCACGCGAGGGCAGCGGAGTGCCATAGGTTTCAAATGCTGCCACTCGCTTGCGGCTCGTGAATTGTACGTGTCTGCGTCGGCACGCGAGGGCAGCGGAGTGCCATAGGTTTCAAATGCTGCCACTCGCTTGCGGCTCGTGAATTGTACGTGTCTGCGTCGGCACGCGAGGGCAGCGGAGTGCCATAGGTTTCAAATGCTGCCACTCGCTTGCGGCTCGTGAATTGTACGTGTCTGCGTCAACACGCGAGGGCAGCGGAGTGCCATAGGTTTCAAATGCTGCCATTCGCTTGCGGCTCGTGAATTGTACGTGTCTGCGTCGACACGTGAGGGCAGCGGAGTGCCATAGGTTTCAAATGCTGCCATTCGCTTGCGGCTCGTGAATTGTACGTGTCTGCGTCGACACGTGAGGGCAGCGGAGTGCCATAGGTTTCAAATGCTGCCATTCGCTTGCGGCTCGTGAATTGTACGTGTCTGCGTCGACACGTGAGGGCAGCGGAGTGCCATAGGTTTCAAATGCTGCCATTCGCTTGCGGCTCGTGAATTGTACGTGTCTGCCTCGACACGCGAGGGCAGCGGAGTGCCATAGGTTTCCAATGCTGCCATTCGCTTGCGGCTCGTGAATTGCAATGCGAGTATTTGCATGTGCGGCAGGCGTTATAATAACCATCATTGGTGAGAGCTATCCAAGTATACTCAAAATTTGACATACACTTACAATTTATAAAGTAGGCACAAAAGGTAGAGTAAAATAAGTACATGTTCAAGTCCCCTCTCGCTCCGACGACGTCTATTTTTCTCCATTGTAAGTTTCTTCGGCCTATGTTCTTATGAAACAATACCGATTACCTACTATGGATGGTTGAAATTAACCTACTCACCATTTTTTTTTTTATGTGCCTGTAATATCCCAGTGCTGGGCAAAGGCCTCTCCCCCCCTCTTCCACTCCATTCGATCCTGAGCGGTCTCCTTCCACTCTTTATCCCATAGAGCCAACTCATCACTCCATCTCTTCCTACTCACCATACCATAAAATAAAGCTATTAAAGTAAACTTTTGGCACATATGTTATGCATAAGGTTACAGACCAATTTAAGTTCCTGATGAGATGTTAATTTCCAAAATAAATTCCATTCCTTGAAGGCGCCGTTAGGTAGCGATATTTTTTATCACTAGTCAGCAAACAAAATGTTGTTGCAGTTGTTAATCCGTCGGCTTGTCCAAATTAGAGGCTTAATAATGATACTGCAGAGGTGATTTGAGGTCTAAATGACGTCCAAGGACCTTCCTTTGATCCTAATCACATAAAGGTCAAATAAGCAAAAAGTTTTTAGACATAAATAAGCGTTGGAACAAAGGTCAAATTATAATTTTCTGTCGGCAGGTAAAACTACTGAAATTCGACAAAGACAACAGCTACATACCAAATGTTACAATCATTTTAATCCAACTAAGCAATCAACATGCAATTTGATTACGAACATCTTTCGTTGTTCGGTTAAACTGTTATGATTTATTTTATCCTAGAAGCAACATAACACGAAATACTATCCTTCTATAATATTAAGTTGTTCTTCGTAGGTAGATACATGTCTGTTTCAATATTGCACTTGTATAGGTAAGTCAAATCAAGTTTAGAAATACGAGGACAAAAAATATGGTCGACAGCCATAACAACACAGAAGGGTGCTAAACAATTTCTAAAGCACCAAATAACGAGCATATGTATCTTAAAAAATTGGGCCACGAAAGTGGTCTGGTCTCTTCTGATTCCCCAGAAATGGCCCATCCCGAGCCGGCCGGTCCATATTACGGTTGCATTCCGGGCGTCAATTATTTATTTTGGCTGGGCGTGAGTTACCGACTGGCCCGCCCCTTCGTTACTATGCTAATTCGGAGACCCACACGGTATCTGCCCGGTTAGATGTAGACCGCCGCCGCCAGCGCATGGTCGAGCTATGTGGTATTACGCTATGCAGGTGTGTGCACTGGTTTTGTTTGCCTATTGTCAACTTTCGGGTACATGACTAGTACTCGCTAGGCATTGTTTTTGTGTAGGTTTTATTGAGAACAATCGGAACGAGCTAAGATTCGTTGATGGTTAAATATCAGGTATCTTACAAGTGCTAGTCCATTTAGTTATTATGACTTTCTATGGCGCATAGCTTTCGAATACTCGTACAGAAAAGAAGGCAATACCTGAGAATTGCGATTGTGTGCGTGCACAGGGCTGGCAAATGGGCCACGGTACTCGTACGTCATCGTCAAGTCTTTATCTCGACATATTCAAAGAGCTAGTGCTAATTTGAGATGTCAACAAATCTCACCGTCGAACAATGTAATGGTTATTAAAAAGGGCATATTTCCCGTGCTCCAGTGACGTGTGAGGTGCCCTCCATGACAGGTGTGATTTGTGGGCCCCTCGTGGGCCCCGTGAGGCACGCCCCTTCATTACCATGCTAATATCAAATGGTTGTTGTGCATTGCGGACCCGCGGCTGGTACCTACCTATTTATATTGGTTGTCCCCTAAGTTCTAGTCAGTCTACCATGTTTTAATTAGCTGACCATATTTTGGGGAATGATAGTTCCCATAATTATGAACAACTTTCCCCAAGAAGAGACATTAGGCGCAAAAGAAAAAAATTTTCGTCCCCCAGTACATTGCCCCGATCAGCTGATTTCAAGTTACTATGGGAAGCCCAAAAATATTTTTCGTTTGCGACCATGTTCCTTGGGGAAATTTCTTCATAACGATGGCTACTATCATTTCTCAAAATATGGTCAGCTAATTAAATGTCACCCTGTATATTCCTGACAGGCCAAAACATCCTTCACCTATAAAGACCAAATTGGCGACTTGTTAGTGTAGGGGCAAATAACGGGACTTGTAACCGGCGGGCATGATGAAGATACTTATAAATGAATGTTGATAAGCGTGAGATGTATACCAGGATCGTAGCAAGTGGAGGTCTTTAGTCTCTGCCGACCCCTCGTACGGGAAAACGGTGTGAGCATGTATGTATGTATCCTCAGTTTTTCCTCCTCAACCAATCCGTGACCTCCCTAAGTCCTGTCCTACGGCCGCCCCTGCCGTGTCCGCGGCTAAGTCCGGGGGTGTGATCGCCATGTGTGGCCGTCGCTGCGTCGCTGCGGAGTGGCGACATAATGTATGCGCGCGCGCAGGAGGTCCCGTCCGTGGGAAGACTATTGTCGGGCTGCGTGTATGGGTACTGGGCTCGTATTTAGGTTTTGTTGAAGGTAAACAGGCTTTGATTAAACTCTAAAGGGATAAATAGAATATTTAATTTGCTTCCTAAAAATGTTTTTGTGTTATTACCATGAAAACATCGAATTGTAGCATAACTAGCCTCTATTACCTTCGAGTACATCGTATGCATAAATTAATTTGTTCTCACAAAGAAAGTCAGGTAAAAGTAATCAAGTAATTAATCGCAAATCAGACAAAAGCTATAAATTTTCCGCAACACATCACTTTACAATATTCTTGTGCATCGCTTCGAGTGATAAAGTGTTTTCACGGATCATTGACTACGCGGCTGCTACGAAGGAAAGCAACGTGCTACGCCGCCGCGGCCGCGTAGTAATTTCGTAGCGATCGCGACTACGTACGGGGGCTACTCTGAGTTCTACTATTTGTGCGTTGGAGACTTTAATTAAAGGATGTCTTCGATCATAGGAAGGATTTAGTAGTCAAATGGGAGTAGGTAGTCCGCCATACCGCCACGAATTTGCATAAGCTTTTTGTATCCAGTGCGTATTTTAATTGGGCGCGATTAAATCAGAATAAATCGGCCTGTTCCCACACGCGTCCGACCAGTCGAGCAGTCTCGCAATTACGCCGGCGGGATGTTTGTAATTTGGCGATGGCCGCGGGCGAGATGCAAAAATGGCGGTTAGCTTCGGCGGCCATCGGCGCACAGCTTTGTACCGAGACAACTGGCATCGCGTGCCGCCGCCGCCGCCGCCGACACTCCTCAATTATCAATCGTAAATTCTGCCGCGAATAAATTAATGATGCTTACTAAGTAACCGCTACCTCGGTGTGATGCTCTATCTGTAGAATTACCGATCGATGGCTCGGACGGTCTAATTTTATAGTTTATCGGGCACGGTCATCGATCGACTAATTCCCACGCGTTTGAAACGGAGGAGCCAAATGTGTAGTTACATAATCATGTTTGCCGACAGTAAAGTAATTCTAGGTGATCCGGAGAAATTAATTTCGGCACATAAAACGGGCCGTCCGTCCAAAACTAATTTATATTGGAATGTGATATATGTAGGACCGCCAGGTCCGCCCGAGGGCACGCGCACCGCCGGTTTAATCACTTTAACCCTAACTTAAAGTTAACCGCCGTTAAAACACTACCAAGGAGGTGCACCTGCACCGGAGATCCTATTTGGGAGGCGCAGTCGCTCACCGAAGTATGCCCCATACTGGGTTATGTTATGGTCAAGCATGCCTGTATTGTATTGTGATATCTCTCAGTCATTTCATTACTCATTATTACTGACTACAGATACTCCATATCGTGTTAACTATAACCAACATAGTGGCCTTTGATAATGACAACAAACGCGACTGATTTTATAATTATGAGCAGTAATCGGAGTAGGTAGAGTGATTTGGGGTGAGTGACCCCAAACGTATATATTAACATGGATATGCCTCCGAGATTCCGGGCTTTTCAAATGATTATGTGTTTTTTTCAGAATTTCATAATGATTACATGTAACTAGGTATAAAGTGCGAATCGAAACGAATCAATATGAGCAAGATTTACAAAATAAAAGCAGCACGATCGGCATCGGCACAATTCAAAGTTTACAACTTCGCGAACAATCAGAGTACCGTCTCCAAGATGTGTCATCGTTAACCTGTATGTGTGAACAATGATTTTTTTTCAAGCTACTAAATAAAACACTATTTTAATTCTAATCGTCTATTCATAATCCAGAACCTTTCGGAAAAAAGGCATATCCATGTTATGACTTTCATGACGTAAGTACTAAAAATCACTACCTATTCCGATCACTGATTAAGAGGTATTGACGAACTCGTCACACCTTCTCCCAGTCGGTGTAGCAGTGGCACGGCGCGGTCACATTTAGCCAGTCTTCAATGCTCCATTTTATTTAGCATGAACGAAGAGGCCCTAGCATACTTCCAGGACTGCGCCTCCACTATACTATAAAGCAGTTGGAACCCTCAGAAGCGGCTCATTCGCAACGATTCATCGACCGCATTCCTGTATCCAACAACTCAACAACACCGGATAATTCCCTTCAAATTAAGGCAAATTCTTACGTTATTGTATTTTGTAATTATGAATCGATTCGTCGATAAGTCCTGCTGTGATGATGCGATGGCAATCGATGTACTTCCGTGAGACAGTTTGGAAGCGGCTGTAAATCAGAAACATAGCTGGATGACATTCTTTGGGCGGAATGCGTGACCGTAACGTCTTACTCTATTATGGCGCACACCATACTCTAATTACTTTCCTCGTAGCAAATAGGTAAACAATGGACATTAGCAAATGTTGACTCTTGACGATGACAATATTTTATTTTACTGACTATAGTTTACTTTTTTTTTCTATATTTAGATCGAGTTTACTGAAGCAGAAATGTAATTCGGTTTTAGGTTTCAATTGTTGATAGTTATTTATTTTTACAAAATTACAGTTTATATACATTTAAATTAAGATTTAATAATAATTAAATCAAAATGTTTTAGGTTAATATGAGTGAACAGAGTAGTCTGTTGATAATACAGGTTTTAGTTTTGGGCCTACACTCCGGATAACCAGTCGTCAAATGAGCGGCAGGTTGCCCGCCACAATACCACCTGATGTTTTTTGCTTTGATTGTGGTATCGGTAATATCGGTATCGATCGAGTGTCACGGTCGATGCGTTGAATTGTGACCAATGAGGGTATTTCTCACGGACACGGGCCATCTGTCACAACATCACGTTACTGGAGTTCCCAAGAATAAGAAGTGGCTTTTTAAGGAAAAATCGTGATGTAAGCTTAGCGGGTTCAACTCACAGGTTCAAATCCTGGCTTTACGTGCATGTAATTTATCTATTAACGAATAGTGATTAAGGCCGAATATTATTCGAATGAAGATAAGTTTAAACTTTAAACTGCCTGTTTTCATAGCATATTCCACACTCTGATTTATGTTGTAAGACTGCATTCATTTTGAGTATTTTTTAACGAATTGAGTCTATATTACGTAGGTATTGGAGCACTGTCTAAGGGCAGCAGTACAAACGGCTGAATTGCGTAAACTCGAGAAGAAATTCTCAGGATTTCTTCAAATTGTCCAGCACCAACTTTGACGGATAAACACGAAATCCCTAGAATTAATCATGGGCATGAACCTGTTTACGAAGTATATAAATCCGTGATCATGGGTAACTAATGTCAAAGAAATTCTGCGGAAAACGGCGAGTAAAGTGCCCCACCAATCGAAGGATATCTTATAAATGTTACCATTTTAATAAATATTTGGATATAAAATGAGGAAAAAGTATTGAAATTACGGCATTTTTCACCTTTTATCCAAAAAGTGGCAACATTATCTTGATGACATCGGTTTGTTTTTCTCGTTGTCTACGGTTTTTCTATATGAATGACAGGACCTCAAATTAATGAAACTTTTTTACTGCCTTCCTCCAAGAACAGGATGCTTTTTTTTAAGAAAGGGACAACAAGTCGTCCGTTGTAGTTTGTAAGAGTGAAATAGAAGAATACTCAGTTTTTTCGTTTGAGCTAGACGAAATCCTCAGGTTAGAGAAATTCGTAGGTTAAACCTAATTCTTAGAATTACTTAACCTCAGGACCGGCGCCGTAATAACCATATTGATCACTGATCTGATCAGCCACATTCAGTATCCATCACACTGTGTCACCGCATCTACATTAATTTGTATCTCTGACACTGAGGGCCGAATGCACAACAAAAGACGGACTCTCAAAGCCGTGTGTTGTCACTGCCTCTCACTCGGGAAATGAGAGCGCCATTATTGAGATATAAGCGACACTTTACCTAAGTAGCAGTCTGTGCATTCGATCGTGATCGTGACCGCGACTCGGGAATGTCTGCGGTTTCCGATTCGGAAGCTCAAAGAGCCGGATATCGTTATATTGGCTGCACTGAATTGCTAATGCTTTAAGTAGGTAGTTATTCGATCGGCAATATAAAATATTGCACAATAATGAGTATTGACGACGACGAAGGAGATTCTTGAGTGCTGCTAATATAGATCTGTATATGATATGAAAGAAGATCACGAAAAAGGCAAATAAATTCTCTAATGATAAATTAACTACGAAACACTGAAAAAAAATTTCACTTTCGTAGCCAACTACGAAAACATAACTACGACTACGGACCAAAGGGATCTGTGTGTTTGCTGAAATAAAGGAGAGTCATATAGACAAGGCATAGTACATACATATGATATTTGTAATAGAGTAGAGTGTTCCTGCTTCAGTATGATATTTGACATCTTTTGTCACGTGCTACTATAATATGAGAATAATACTAAATCACGTTCTTTATGCCTGGCCTTAGTCGTCTCTATTTTAAACATGTTTAATAGTAGTTTATGAAACTGTTGCATAACGAGGGGTATTAAAACACGAGTGTTTTTAATAGTATCCCATGAGAGTTTAAATACCTAGTTATGTGCAGTTTCATACACTACTTTATCTACTCTCATACTTATGTGTCTCTCCTACAAAAATCAAAGTTAAAACACAACAGTATTTAAACATAAATCAGTGCTTAGACACAACAAAACGTTGTCACGTCGCGTTGACGTTTTGATGCCGCCAAAACCCAGCATATTACAGCGCATGCGCGGAGCATGGGCCACAGTATCAAACCTCAGATCAATGAACCTCTTTGTTTAAATCTTCCTGCCTGCCTCCAAGTAGGTACTTATCAAACACTGAGTGGCTGTTTGGCTGTCAACTATAGCTAAAAAAACTTTCCAACTATACAGACTATCAAACACCTTGGCTGTATGGTCCATGACCCTTGCCTTTCCCAAAAAAAGTAGAACTGTATCGTTATGAAAAAAAAAGGTTTAACAATAACATTAATTTTGTTCGAGAAGTAGTGTTATTATTAAACTTTTTAATTTGATTACTGTATTGCGTTTATAAAGTACGTCATTATGAATTCGATTTCAAGTTTGTAATTCGAACTTTATGACATAAGAGTAGATAAAGGTGGTTTATTGGTATGTCAGATAGGTACTGCACTATGCAGCAATATTTAACAAAACCGTTTAAAACTTCATAAGATTTCTATGCCATAAGTACTTCCAACTCCACACTGCCATCACACCTAATCTCCATAAGATGTCCAATATATTAAACAATTTAGTTTCCATTTCATTAGAACCGCCGCCGTTGAAAGTGTGCGGAATTACAATGAGGCTTGATGGCGCGGGTTTGTCCTGTTCGCCACAAAAATATCCCAGGCGTCATCAACAACTACAACAATCCTACTTGTAAACGAAAATAAAAGTTAAGAAAAGGATTATCATAGAATAACGAATAGTGTATAAGCAAAATGTTTAATTATAAACTAGCAATAAACTGCAGTATTTATCTGTATAATAAGAACCAAAACTTGATCGTACTATTTCAGCCTACATAACTCGAAATATTTTACAAATATAAATAACTAGCGACCCGCCCCGGCTTCGCTCGGGTGCAATTATACATATAAACCTTCCTCTTGAATCACTCTATCTATTAAAAAAAACCGCATCATAATCCTTTGCGTAGTTTTAAATAGCGGGAAGCGATTTTGTTTTATACTCTGTAGTGACGATGATGATGATGAATGAACGTATCATCGTTTAAGATTTTTATAACAGCTGCTGCTGTGTATGTCACAATTTTTCTTGGGACTAAACAGACCGATACGTTGTAAAATAGGACCAACCCAGTGGCGCGTGTTTTGTCATAATAATACAGCGATGTGGATGCGACCCGCGACTCAGAACGTGGCGATGATGGCGGCCGCGGGGCGTCTCCAGGAATAACGGGTTCTGAGACGCGTGGTATCGACAAAAAATATCGTAAGGCTATTAATATTTAGGATTAGTTTAAATTAATGTTGTGACAACAGTGTCTACACAGTTCAAGGTTTTTAGGATCTAAGGAGAAATAACTTAACAGAACTTTATAGTTACCTAACCTACTATACAACTACTAAATATTACAACTTAGCATAATGGCGCGCCCGCCCTCTAGGACTGCCGCACGGAAAGTTAATTATTATATTATTATATTTAGCCTATATCATCCCACTGCTGGGCAAAGGCCTCTCTTCCCCGTTTCCATGCATCGCGCTCCTGGGCCGATTCCCACCAGTTCTTGTTGTGGTCCCTCAGCTCGTCACTCCAACGTTTTCTAGGGCGGCCTCGACCTCGCCTTGCGTTTTGTGGGACCCAGAGTGTCATTTGTTTGGCCCATCGGTCCGGTTGCATACGAGCAACGTGGCCGGCCCAGTCCCACTTCAATTCGGCCGCTTTTTCTGCTACGTCTTTTATTTTAGTTTTGGAGCGCAACTCGGTGTTCCGGACACGGTCCAGCAACCGGACCCCCAAGATACTGCGCTCCATATTTCGCTGGCAAACCTCGAGTCTAAACTTTTGGATGTCAGTCAAAGACCAAGTTTGAGCTCCGTAGGTAAGGATGGGAAGAATGCACATGTCCATCAGTTGTCGCTTCAGAGTAAGAGGGAGATTTCCCTTCATGAGCTCTTTCATGGACCAATAACTTTTCCAGGCATTGCCAATTCGTCTTTCGACCTCTTTGTCTTGTCTGGCCTGGAAAGAGACTATTTGGCCCAAGTAGATGTATTCTTGGACATATGCAATTCTTGACCCATCCACGTCCACTGTATGCTCAGTGCTGTTTGTCATGACCTTGGTCTTTGACATATTCATCCTTAGTCCCACCTCGAGGCTTGCCATGCTCAGGTGTTGTAGCATCGACTGTAGCTCTCCTGCAGAACGAGAAAATAACACGATATCGTCGGCAAAGCGAAGGTTGGTTAACCTTGCTTCGCCAACTTCTATGCCTTTCTGTTCCCATTCTGGTGTTATTTTTCTAAAAACTTCTTCTAATGTGCTCGTGAAGAGTTTAGGGGAAAGCGGATCGCCTTGCTTTACCCCTTTTTGAATTGGGAAAGAAGGGCCGGAGGTTTGTAATTTGATAGCGGATGTACTGTTATCATAGATAAGTTTAATTAATCTACAGTAAAAATCGTGAATTTTTTGGGTGTGCAATGCTTTAAATATTGATCTGTGTGTCAAGCTATCAAATGCTTTACTATAATCTATAAATGCAAGATAAAGAGGAAGGTGAAATTCTTGGTGTTTCTCTATGATCTGGTTGAGGGAGTGCAAATGGTCGGTGGTGGACATGCCTGGACGAAATCCAGCCTGCTCAGGTGGTTGTGCTTGATCCAACAGGCCAGATATACGGCGTTCAATCACTTTTATAAATGCCTTGTATAGATGTGAAACAATATTGATTGGTCTGTAGTTGCCGATATCTGACCTTTCACCCTTTTTATGAAGAAGCACAATCTCCGAGTGACACATATTTTTTGGGAATCGTCCAGTATGTATAATTGCGTTAAAGAGGTTTGTTACATGCGGAAGTAACACTGATTCTCCTAGTTTAAGTACTTCTGTAGAAATGCCATCATGGCCTGGGCTTTTATTATATTTCATTGAACGTAATGCACAATGAACTTCGAATGCGGTAATTGGTGGTATGTCGTGTGGGCAAGAAAATTCTGTTATAAGTTGTGATTCTAGTGTATTATATGTATCTGAGTAGAGCTGTTGATAAAAATCTGTACATATTTCCATTATTTTGTCTTTATGTCCATGTTTCTTTCCATTTGCGTCCTTAAGACATGTCATCCACGACTTACTGTTGTTTATTCCTTTCTTAGCTACTTTGAGGGAATTGTTTTTGAGCAATGCTGTCTCTACCAGTGTTACATTGTAGCGTCTTTTGTCGTTTCTAATGGATCTCTTTACTTTTTTGTTTAACTTTCTGTACTCTTCACTATTGTTGTTGTTTACATGTGTTTGTCTTTCATCTATCAGTTGTAAAGTCTCTGAAGATAATTTCTGTATTTTAGTTTTAATCGTCTTTATTTTGTTGCTTACCTCTTTTATGCACTGTTGGATATTAGAATACCTTTTCTGAACATTATCCGTATCTGACTGTCCAAGTAATTCAAAGCTATTCTGGAGTTCTATTTTAAACTGTTCTATATTCGCTATTATTGTATTTTTATTTAAATTTTTGATTTTACATTGAAATAACTTTTGTCGATGAATTTTTAAGTTAAATTCTAGGTTTGTGCGTAAAGGTCGGTGGTCAGAATAAAATTTGATATTATTAATAACACCAACATCTCGGACTAATGATTGATCTGAGACTAGAGCGTAATCTATTTCATTCTTTACTAAGCCATTTGGTGAGATCCATGTCCACCTTCGCTGTGGTTTTTTATAAAAGAAGGTGTTGCTAATAGAGAGATTTTGGCCAAATGCAAAGTGGATGAGACGAGTGCCCCTTGCGTTGCGGACTCCTTGGCCGTACGGGCCTTGTGTATGACAGTTATCATTGTCTTGCCTCGGTCCGATCTTTGCATTAAAATCGCCTATCACGACTGTCCAGCTTCCACGGTTTTCATCACAGGCTTTATTAAGGGAATCGTAAAATGATTCTACTTCTTCGTCTGAATGATCTTTGGTAGGAGCATGAGCCTGAACTACAATTAACATTTTGTCTTTAGTAATTTTAAATTTAAGTACGGCAATTCTTTCAGAATAAGCAATGAATTCAATTATATTATTTTTCCAACGTTTGGCTACTAAAAATCCTACTCCATATAGTCCCCCTGTTACACCCGAATAAAAGAAAATTTTGTTCTCTGTTTCTAATGTATCTTCCCCGTTTCTTCTTACTTCTGATAAACCCATTATGTCCCAAGATATATTTTTCAATGCATTGTCAAGTTCTATCATCCTTTCCTCAGTGCTAAGAGTGCGTACATTATAGGTAATTTTTTTTTTTATTTGACCAAAATTGCTAACTAAAATGTTAATATTTGATGATTAAGGAATGGGATGTTAAGTCAAGAAACCATCAGATATTTATTTGGACGAGATTGAATAATGCCCCACAAGTGCCAGTAAAAAAATACTTCATTAAAATTTCGAGACAGTACAGTTAATCGACTGTCTCATTCCTCGAGGAGTTTTTATCAGCATGCGACTGGTCCGCAGGTGCTTCGATCAAGGTTACCTCGCAGTGCATTCCTGGTCAATGGGGACAAGTGACGAGAACAATGCTGGAGCTCTACCTCATTCTGGAAGACAGTATTAGTACCTAAATAATTATAATTGAAACAAAAAGTAAAACTTTAAAAAAACCATCTTCCACAAACCCTATTTCATAAGAAACCAATGTCAAGTGCTTTTTGAGTATAATACAAACTGTAACCCCTATTCCCCCCCCTCCCCCCTTGGGGAATTAATTTCGTCAAATCCCATCTTAGTGCTACGTAAGGAACCCCTGTACAAAGTTTCATGGCTCTAGGTCCACCGGTTTAGGCTATGCGTTGCCCGTCAGCCACGCATAGTAGATTGTATTTGTACCTAGTATTCCAGTTTCCCTGGTCTTATTGGGCAATATACTAATCAATTGGACTGGCTCTAGGATTTGGAACCCGTTATGCTTTTTAGCGATTATGGTAAAGTTATATTAGCCAGCCGCAGCACAATACTGTCTGTGATCTGAGGACAAATTGACACCCATTTCACCAGACAATGGTCTAATACATAAATAGAAACTGTTAGATACTATTAAACCTTGGCCATGTAAGGTAAAATGGATGTAATCATCATAATCACCATCATATCAGCCCGTATCATCCATTGTAATGTCTGATAATTGAAACAAAAAGTAAACTTTAGAAAAAACCGACTTCCACAAACCCTATTTGATTAGATTGAGTTTAATACAAACTGTAACCCCTTATCCCCCCCCCCCCCTTGGGGAATTAATTTTGTCAAATCTCACATCAGTGCTACCCCACGCTACTAAGGAACCCCTGTACAAAGTTTCATGGCTCTAGGTGCACCGGTTTAGGCTATGCGTTGCCTGCCCGTCAGCCACGCATTGTATTTGTACCTAGTATTGAGCAGATCTGGTGGCCATATGTGGTCTTCATCAGCAGTTCCGCATCACAATATTATGCTTACCATGTGCATTTGCTTGAGTTATTATGAAAAACACAAAAATCACTATAGGTCTGCCTATAATATTTGAAGAGTTCCCTCGATTTCTCCAGGATCCCATCATCAGATCCTGACCTGGTGTCAATGGGACCAATGGGAAGGTAAACCCTTTCAAACAAAAAAATAAATTTCCAAATCGGTCCACCCGTTTAGGCGCTATCGGGGCACATACATAAAAAAAAAAAATAAAAAAAAAAAACAAACATCCGGACGAATTGTAAACCTCCTCCTTTGGGAAGTCGGTTAAAAATAATATAAAATGAAATATAATTAGGTATTTAGATACAGTCTCAAATTAGTTAGGCCATAGGTTTGAGTTTTCCTAGATTTAATCTATGTACCTATATTGTTCAGAAGAATCTATAATCGCGTCGAGGCTTGTGTTTCGGCATCCAAAATGATAATGATAAGTATCCCAAGTTAATAGAAGCGGTCTTCTGAAAACCAAACTCAAACTCAAATGTTTATTGCGTTCTAAGTGTTGTACAGATGTTACATTATATGTAGGAACTTATGACTTAGAACCCTTTTTGGGTATTGCACAGGTAATAATCTCACATACATGTGAATCTTATATAATAGGCTATCCTATATAAAAAATATCTTAAATATTATATAACAAGAACATGCATGCATTATATATATTATGCAGACTTATATAAATTAGGCAGACTTTCAAATAAATAATCTTAAACTGGGTCTGTTATTTATACTATGAAAGGAAACCAGCGCTGAGCTGAGACCGTCTCAGCTCGGCATTGCTGAGCCGGCTCCTGTTAGCGCTGACTATGACGCTGTTATTGTCTGTTCTATATACGTAATGTGTGCTAATAAAGTATTTTTCAATTTCAATTTCTTCTCTCGTTTTAATCGGATTTGGTGGTTATCCCATTTGATAGTATCATTAAGAGCATTAACGCCGAAAATGATATCCCTTAAAAATGCATTTAGATCAGCAAAAAGTTTTATACCGTTGCGTCTTATCCCAATATCATGTCCCTGACGGGCTGTCGAGCCAGCGCGGGCGCAGCGACCGAACGCAGCGGCAGGTGTGTCCACACCTGTGCGATTGTTGCATTCCGATCCACGAGCCGGCCGAGATGGCACGGGGATGGGATGGAAAGATCATCGGGTGGACTATCGATGGATGGCCGTCCTAAATGGTTTTTATCGACGCGTTTCGTTTCGGATCTTATAACTCTTCTCTCTTTGTGGGTACATCAAACGTCGACATTGATTTTGTATCCTTGCATTCATAAAATGACATTGTTCTGCTTTAGTTTTGATAATTTTAGAGTGAAGTTTACTCTTTCGAAATGACAGAGAGTACGTGTATGATACGTGTCAATCGATTATTTGGTTGGGTGTGGCTCTTTGATTATATTTATCGATAAGAGTCGATAAATATCTGGCAACACTACCGGGGATTATCGCAAAGATTGTTTCATCAGTGGACAGGAACGAGCTTTTTGTGCTGACAGGGATGTTTGTTTCACGACTTCCTCGCGAGCTTTTTTGATAGATTTGTTGCGTTTGCGCACGACTAGGTACATTCCAAAAGCTATACTGATATGATAGTAACATTTTACTTACAGTGATAGTTAGAGAAGGTGTATGGTATGTTCTGTGCCACAAAATCCTTTCCTTGTAATTTTACAAGGCAAATTAAAGAATTACCTTACACGAAATACCAACAATTATGTAAGTATGTAGTTCATTTAATCCGCATACCTCTATAACTTTATTGTCTTAATCCAAAACTACAACAAAACCAAGAATTATGAATTCTACTGCAACATCTATTTATAAACCCGTGGCCTTCAGTCACGTACGTGGCGAAAGTGCAATGAAGGCGAGACGCAGACGTCGACACTGAACAACAAAACCGGGGGAAAGGAAGCGGGCAGGATGGCGTCAGGATGTCAATGCAAAGAGAAGACGAGGCCCAAGACGCCGCCGACAGAATTAGACGCACTTACAGACGCGACGTGTTCATCGTGCTACCCCTGAACCGATCTTAATACAGAAGTTTTAGAGGCTGGAACAGTACTGCAAATACAAAGTTATAGTAAGACTGGCGCAGGATTTGCGGCGACGACGACGCCCGCCGTCGACCGAGCGTTCCTACACTAATTCCGTACACAATTGACATGATATTTTCAGCAGGCGGCGGAGTTAGATGGTGATTCAGAATCAAACAAAAAGGCTGAAAGCTATTTGACTTGAAATATTTATGCGAAGATGCCGCACGCAAATCCTAATGGGCTGCAAGCGAAACAGAACAAATGATACAATCTGCAGATAGCGCAGCGAAGTATTGCTGGAACCTCATGAGGGCCGTACGTCCTTGAACCCGTCGGGTAGACTATAGCCAGTTACCGATGCCTACAACTAGCGGGCCGGCCGTGTGACCTATAGTCACCGTACGTGCGGCCTTGCAGATGCAAGAACACAC
The DNA here is from genome assembly GCA_963457715.1 of Argyresthia albistria. NCBI lineage: Eukaryota > Metazoa > Arthropoda > Insecta > Lepidoptera > Argyresthiidae > Argyresthia > Argyresthia albistria. The sequence continues at coordinate 7,842,263 of OY735264.1, read as the reverse complement.
GCCGCAGCAGGTGCATAATGCCCAGTGATGAGATGTAACAAACTACGTTTAATGAGCGCCTGAGTGTTAAATTTATCTCGAGAATAAAACAAAATAAGTATTGTCGCGAGGGGCAATGCACTTGGGCAAGTACAGGGTAAGTAAGGCAGGTGAAAGATGAAGATAGCGCGTGCCAAGATTATAATCATCTGCTGTGATGCAGATGTCTTACTTATTTGTCTATTTAGAGGATGATTTGCATCTATAATGTCAGTTGGTAAAACTGCACTCAATTACAGCAAACACTAAATCGTCAACAAACTACACAAATGTCTTAGTACATGGTGCTTGATGACTTGATGAGCTACAAAAAGGTGCATTTGCATGAATTCAAAGAATGTCCGCTCGCGCTTTTTGCGCTATCATTCGAAAGCAATCTCTGAAGTAGAACATCGAGATAACGTAAACACACTGACACTTGTACCATATGCAAATACAAATAGTGTGTGACGCGTGACTTCACTTGAAACCGTCAATCGTATCGATAAGTGTTAAAGACTTGAGGACAATAGTCTACGAATGCTATAGGGCAGTCAACTTGGTCTTAGATGTAAGGTTGTGAATCGGGTGTTTTTTCTATGTGAGAGGTGTCTTTGTCGGCGTAAAGAGCGTGTTTGCAGGAGATAGGCGTTATCGCCTGGGAACCTCAAACAGGCGGGTCGGCCCGCGTGCCACCTCAGGGCTTGCGCAATGCCATCCTAGCGGGGAATACCCTCAGTCATGCATGCATGAGTCTTGTTTTCTTTGAACTCCTATCATAAATGAACAAAAAAGCTGCCTTTATTACATAACTAAATAGAACTCCGCATCACACACTGCAAAAACTTAGCTGTCGCTATTAAAACATTTGCAATGCAAGTTATTTTAAGAACTCACAAAGTCCGTATTAACGCCAGCTAAATAAGTTGTAAGGGTTGTTGGCTGACTCAATCCGAGATCATGAATAATTCCAGCCCCGGGCCTCACACTGTGGGGCCCGTCCAGCGCTATCGCTGGCACTCAGTGGCAGCGTAGAGCTGCATGCACATCGCTTCTGCACGCAAGACTGCAGCATAAATAGCCGGGGTATTTACGAGGCGCACGGAAGAGTTATGGCCGGAGATTCAGTAGACAAGTAGGCTTGGCCGATGTGAATCGATTTAATCGTACACCGATTCACGGGGCTACGGATTCTTCGTTTTTTCCCCATAATAATCCATTCGTTCGGACTCCTAGACCTTTTAGGACATCTAGTTCGATCTGGGTTGAGATCGCATACACTTGGATCGATTCAAACCCATATGATTCGAGAATCGATTCAAAGGATTACCACTCAGACAATCGATTCAAACGCCTACCGGGCATCCCTAGCCAGGGTAGAATTAATTCGACGAGTGTCGAAACAACGCCGCTTGGTATGCAAACAGCTGATGGCACGTCCATCCGGCGCCACTGTTGGGTGACGAATGTTGGTTGCCGCACTCAGATTCTCTGCGAGAAATCACAATAGGTACTAGTTTTTTTGTCATGTCATAAGAACTGTCACTTATGTAGTAACAGTTGCCTCGAGTTAAAATTAAAAAGTTGATTATCGTGTTTTGTTTTGGTTGATTCACATTGTTTGCAATCGATTGACTATAGCTGGCTGTGGAGTAAGTGGCTGTTCCAAACCATCTCAATAAGCCGATAAATCTTATTGTTGTATGTAAAATGACAGATGAAGCTTAACATAGAGCTTATCGAAAAGTTTGGAACAGTCTACCATAGTGTTTCGTATACCTACCTTAAATTCAAACAAAAGCTGTATACAAGTGTATTTTATACAAGTACCTATGTTACGTTCATAGTATCATACACTATGTACGTTAACGTCTACTTCAAAATAATTCAAATTAATTGTAGCTGGTCATGAAAGTATCCCAACTCCGCGGGTGTTCTGAACCTATGTGACCTTCCTTTATATTTCCATGACATGTTGTTGGCTTGTTGCCTGGGGCCTGAAAAGTTTTAGTGTTTAATACAGGAATTGTAGTAAACATCAGGGTGTACTGTTAGCGTGCCACACGCCACATTCGGATTCGTCAAGCAATCGGCAATAAACTAGGTAGGTACCCCCTCGGAAAATACGTAAATATATACCTACGATATTACCTATAGGGAGACCTTGGCTCACGTCCCGTCCGTGGGGAATACTGGGACCCCATGACCCTACGCTTTATCCCGGGAGAGCTAAGAGCAACAAAACTTTCTCAAGTTGATTTCCGACCAAATTGTGATCCTTCAAATATACACTTTGCAAAATTTACCTCAAAAGAGGTTAGCATGCCATTAATAAAAGAAGAAGATATTATATGCAATGCAGCAGTAGAAGATTTCCGACTGTATGTGGACTTGATGGAATTATCAATCACACATCAAACCATGACGTCAAATAGCGATTCGTTTTCCCATGCCGCCGCCTACGCGATACCGGCAACCTAATTATTGCGCCATCTACACACCGGGCCACATTGTCCGACATAATATGTCTCTAAATCAGAGTCGCGCAGTGTGTACCAGACCTATTGTCCGGGAAGTTCACACGGGGCCACTAAAATGCTCCCACGAATTCGTCTGTGAAGTAGATTAAAATGAGTGTGACGTATATTAAAGTTGGTGCATTTTGGATATTTAGGAGGGGTATGTTCTAAATTGCACAGCTTAATTTGAAACTATGATTGTGTTATTGACTGCAAAAAATCTTGCTACTTACCTGCTCCGAATATTATAATGCTGAGTTACGAGACGAGATGAATTGGTCTCGTATTAAATTCATAATTTTATGATAAGTATCAATATTTCTCCATTATCATGATTATGTACTAAAGACGAGTAGTCGTAACACTGAGTTCTGAATTATTCTGATTCACAAAAAAAACCAAGTAATTGATCGCACGCGCCGATTGCACGTGCCGAATCAACCTGAAAAACCTCGCATTCAAGTACTCATCAATACATGAATGAATGCAGTTGAATAAACTGCCGTTTGAGCAAAAACCCTCGGAATCCAGATATGAAGGTATGGAAGCGGGAAGGGAAGCGACTCCTCAAATACTTGACGATTCTGTTTCTTGCTTGCGCTTGCACATGAATGTAACGAGCACGCGCTCAGTCAGTTGCTGCGGTTGCTTGACGAGTTCACACTTAATTGTTCACATTTCTTATCCTAACTTGGTTTTCTGGAAGATCAATAGAGTTAAGATTGTCTATGTACACATTTTTTGTAAGTCTTGTTGTCTGTAAAATAAATTATAAATTGTGAATTGCTTGCGGATCTTTGAGTGTGTTGGAGATCGTCTTATTAGTAGGTTAAATATAGTTTAATGTTAGCTGAAAATTATTCTCATGGAATTGTACTATTATTCTCATGGTATTGTACAGTGAACTATCTTCTTTAAATTATCTATTACGAGTATCTCTTAGCTTTTCTTTCTTTATAGCAATGCTAAAACGATAAGCAATATTAGGGTCGTCTAACGAGACGTGAATAAGTGCAACTCCGAATCCGAAATTTTTGGTCTCTGAATACGGAACGGTAATATCGTAAAAAAATAAGAGATATAGTAAACAGTACAATAGATAATAATATGAATTTTTACCTTAGATTGAAAACCAACATAATATGTTATTATAAGAACGTTAAATTACTGCCAGGATAATGAGAAAAAAACAGGAAAGTGAAAATTATTTATTACACAAATTAGCAGATTTTTTTTTCATTCATTTACTAAATAAAGCCTGTCATTACTTATTACATCACCGTATTGCACGGTCGATCATTTCTAATACAATTTTGATTCTGTCTAACGTATACCCAGACAACACAGGTAACACAGGAAAGTTGCAATTTTAAGTCTTTAAACGATATCTGCTCTAAGTAAATTAGCCAAAAGTAATAGAAATATTGAAAAAAAAAGTTCACGTAAGATCTTACGGTACGAGTGAGAATTTGTCTGACCCGGACCTGTCAGTGATCTTTGAACGCTTCGTTATGATGACTGTCTGATTTATCTGATTGACTGCGGATCAAGCGGCAATGGGTTCATTGACCTTCCTACCATATATCGAAAGTCCAACAACGTCCCTTTTTGTTGCAATTCACGGTGATATTAACGTGTTTTCAGCTGACAGGAAAGTGATACGAAATTCTTGTCCCCTCTATTCTTATATGGAAAAAATATTGAAAATAGGGAGGTAAGTATATTTGTTTTCAAGTATAGACATGGATATTATTATGATATACGTTATAGTATTTTGAAGTAATCTGTTTGTACATATTTTGCGGCATTATTATGTTTGAAAGCTTGAGTTTTGGAAACCCCTTCCAGGAAAGCAAAGTGATAAGTTTGCTCATAGTTCAGCGCTTTTTTGTAAGAAATAAGTTTATTAGAACGTCTCCGAATTTCAGTGCCAGAATAGTAGGCCATTAGTTTTATGTCTAAGATTATAAATCAGGAATATGATGCCACGAATCGCGCCGCCTAAAACTCTTTCACTGTAAGAACTACCCGTTTACGGAAAATACGTGACGTAATATTGCTCCCAAACATTAAAGAATGCGTACATAAACCTAGTGCCACCACCGAAATAATCGCACATTTCCTTGGTCATAATATGTAAAACGGAATGTTAACTAGTCGATTAATATTAACTTGACCCGAAATGGGGTCTCGCGTGTAATGAAATGGGTCTGGGTAATTTCGTGTAATTTATAGGAGAAACTAGCTTCTGCCGCTGACGTTGTGTGCGCAGAAATACTGTGTAAAATTACATAAAAATGGGAATTTTATGGCTGATTATAATTTCTTTGATAGTGACTTCTCAGGCACGCACACTATCGTATCACACCTCGCGTATACAGAGTGTTTGGGTTTTTTCGTGATGGATGTGTGGTAGACTGCCTAATTGTTGTGGATGTTCATAAATTTGTGCGGATAAGCCGCCTAGCGTAGCGTAAGTCGGAAACGCGTTCGTGTGAGGTGCATGCGGGCTGGGTAATGTATGAGTTTAGCCCAGATTATTTAGTATGTGGGGTTTTGGATGTAATAGTCACCAGGTAAATAATTGGATATAGGTAGAGACTATAGTCCAATAAATATTACAGCAATAAATGTAAAAGTATCGTACCTAACCTACTTACATATAGCAAACATCATATAGCAAACATCATAAGAATTAATGGTATTCTAATGCATTTCAAAGTTTACAAACCAAGTTAATAAATTATTGCGTACCTACTTGCTTTTCGCATCAATTAATGATACATTCTTACCTCACAGTGAAAGCTTCCGATGGGGAAAACGTGGGAGACACTTAGTAATTACTCACGCCGATGATGCGAGTAAAAAGTAAAAGTCGATAAAACATAGCCAATAACTCTGAGAGTAAGAATTTCCAAGAGATTTTCCAAAGATTTCCTTTCCAAGCATGGTTTCATAGCGATATATCAATTAAAAGTACAACTCAAAATATTTCTACCGACATGTTAGATATTGTTGAACCGATTAAAGACATAAAACTGAGATTAATTAAGTGGTACTATTGAGCAATGTGTGGTTAGTGAGTGGACAATGTATGTATATTTGTGTAGTTAGGTTGTATGAACCTATGTGTATTGTTTATAAACACTTTTAAAACATACTTCTAGATATTTATCTATTCATGGTGTTGTAAGTTACAAGCAACGGTTATATCTGTGGATATAAAAGCCAAAGCCTAGATCATTTTATTAGAATACATCATAAACCTACTTTACTTGATTACTACAGTTTATTATACCATATCTGCGATCCATCAACACCAATAGGCTCTATAAGTGTCATTGTTGTATCGATAAAAAGTGGCAAGTAATTTATTTATTTATTTATAACCTGGTGTGCTGAATTGAATTTATAAGATGCACCTGCACAGGTCTGCAGCATCAAAAGAGGGCAACAGTATGTAACATGTACGATGTATCTTTACTTTAATAGTACATTAATAATGTTCTCATGGTGTACACATCTAGCATACCCACCTGCTATCTATTGACCACAATAAATACTTACGTATTTAATTGTGGACAATGGTTAGTTGTAGGTTGTAGTAGTATCGTGGATCGTAGTAAAGTGAGGGAATATACATATATACGATGTAGATATGCAATTTTTTATGTTTTAAAAAAATGATTTTATTTTTCTGCGCTATTTTTCACTTTCCCTTCATGAAAAAACTTAAAATCGGCCATAATTAATAAAACTACGAAAAACTTTGCCTGACCCGCAATACTGTTAGCTTTTGTAAGTCATGTCCTCGACATCTGGCTAGTTTCTATACTAAATCTAGTAAAAAAAAGAGTGGAACCAAAATGACCAGTTTTATTCCATCGTAATAAGAACTACCCAAATGGGCTATACATGGCTATACTATATGTCGGCGGCCGATCGTAGAGTTGGGCACATCATGACATGATGTGCCCAAACGTGTAGGTAAAGACTAAAGGGGGCGAGCGCAGCGAAGCCCTCGAATGGTATTCATGTTCGTTTGACATGTATAACACAAAAAACATCGCGTAGTACTGAATAAAAATATCATGATGTGCCCAGTAATTGCTTGAGCATATCACATCATGAAATGGCGGGGCACATGACGGCACATCATGATTCGATTCTACGACCGGCCGCCGACACGTACAAGCCCCTTTCACATTATTTTTTCTTTTTAGATTAGACTTGACTAAAGTAAGGTCGTTCTAAAATTAAATGGCATGAGAGGGGTCCAATATTACATCGACCAGATAAGTAAATAAAGCAGGTTTTGCCGATCAGCGTGTTAGACTAGATTAGAGAAAAAGAAGAAGCGTGTTAGATAGAATTACACAAAATTTTTACAATTCATAAATACTTAGTCTAAATTAATATTTCCTTAGAGATCATGTTACGTGTCCCTTACACATCCCTCGCTAAGAAATAATCATCATTCATTCTTCATCATCTTTTATATTTTTTTCCGAACCGCACCTTCAAAACTGTTCAAGTGCGCTCAAGTGTGCTCGAATGTCATACTTATAAGTTGGACTGAAAGTTTTCCGTTACAAATGGCAGTCCATTGAATTTGCTTGTTATCAAAGTTAATTTACGACCTGCCTCCCCCACACAATGTAGGGACTTTTATACTGCTGTCTGGTTCCCCGATTTAGTAACGAAAGAGTTTACGCCGACCCATTAATGCTATCCTTCAATATTATATTTTTGTTTGCTGTTCCAAAAATGCGTTCATGTTATACTACATTCACATCACCTCAGGATGCCTCAGGTCTACCTATAAGTATTGTTGATACAACTAGACTAGGCCTAGTAAGTCGCTGTCACTTCCTCAATTCTTCAGTAAAAGATCCTCTGAAATGGGGTCGAAACGGCGGGTGTATCAGTCAGTGCGAATCAGGGAGCCTGTATCGGATTGCAATAAATCCGTGCTGGCGATGGGGAGGAAACATAGTAAGCATATTTGAAGGAATGGTGGGTCGCTAGTTACGTATAAAGAAAACTTCAAGAAATCATTGAAGAGTTGGGACATCCAAACAAACTACCTGGATCTAAACTTCGGCAAAGGTGACCGAAAACTGTACATTATGAATAACTAACGGCGATGGAGCCTTGTCAGGCAAAATGGAGTAGAATGAATGACTGGCTATAAATGGGTGTATCTCTGCCAGCCCGTATGGAAAAAAGTGTGAATAGGTATATATTTTTGTTGTAGCAAATGGGGATTTTATGGATAACAAAATCGTCGCATCGTAAATTCGTAACCCTAGAAAGGCGTAAGCTGACATACTCGTAGTCTACCACGCGGCGCCTGCCCGTCTGAATATAACTGACCTCTTACATATTTCATTACAGGCCGAATTCTTATTTTGTTCATTTGATCGTGTTCCTATTCTACGAATGTTTATATGAAAATATACATGACAGAATGATCGCGAAATTGTGGCGATATCAAACGATTATTACAATTAGTGAAGCTGTTTAAAGCCTCAAATAAAAAGGCATTAACCTATAATGTATTGACTGAGGAGCATACAGTAGTTAAACTACAATAGGGGTTTCAAAGATCTTATTTTCGAATTTAAAGCTATGTCAATCTGATTATTCTCGAATAATTGACTGAAAAAAGCAGTTTTCTTCATATGGCCGCCTCACAATACGTTCAAATCATGGGACACGACCAATTAAATGCAATTATACCGAAAATACGATGTATTTTTCTACTATTGTATTGTGACTTATTTAGAGCGACTCCTATTCTGTGAAACTTACCGTGTAATCATCAAAAGCAATGACGAGCGATTACTTCACTCGAAATGGAACAACAGTGGCGTTTCCGTTCAAAAACTAACATTTAAATAGGCAGTACTCCTAATTACTGCTGGAAGGTAGGTGAACCCTTAATAACCGGACCATTTGGGCGCCCAATCAAAAATATAAAGAAAGGGTGTACTCGTTGTGCACTTATCTAGAAATGAAATCGCTGAGGTTATATACTAGATTCTACGGTATAGTTATGTGAAAAACAAAGCCTTTCAGAGTGTTCCTCGAGTTGTACAATAGAGCTTTCTGAAAGACAACATGACTGTTCTGTTCACCTTTTCATTCATTTATCTAATACTAATCAGATCTTCAATGATGGCATTGAACCTTATAGGACATTAACTCTAGCGAATTCAGCCCTTAGATTCAATAATGGTTGATTCCCCATAAACTTTTATACTTAAGGGGAAGTTTTAGTTTCCCGGAGGGTCTCAGTCAACGATCACGCTTACGACCGCTGCGTCAGGGGGTTCGCTGAAAGCATTGGATTGCCTTTAAGTGAATACTTCGATCTTGCATCCACTACTCATTCAATGAATAATGTATTGTTGCGTAGTAGAAGATGGAGTAGCAATATTAGTTTTTCTGTGACAATAGTTTAGATTGGCTTTGGAAGCAGCAAATGCTTGATTGCTTGAAGGAAGTTAGCCTTTCAAATGTTAACTATCATGCCAAATAGGGTTTTTTGAGATTTAGAATTCGAGGATAAGGATATTTTATAGGCCTATACGTAGGACGTTGATTAATAAATGGACCTCTTTACTCTTTACAAAGTATTATACATGTGTGCATTTAAACGTAGCTAATAGAAAATAGAGTATCCGCACATGTCAAATCACTTCTGTTCTGTCTGAGACGGATTAGGAGCACACCTTTCGACCCCTAAATTGGCAGTAGCACATGTCTTAGAAAAAATGCATTAGCACCCGGCTAAAGTACCCTATTGAATGTTCAGATGGAAGTTTGGTGTTTGGAATGTGGTGGCTGGTGCCTCCTTTACAGTATTCTTGAAGGGCGTAGTTATATATGTGTCTATGTATATGGATATTGTGATGGCCGAAATTAATACATGACAATAAGCCAATAGTAAATCGGATTGGAAGTTTATGCCGGTATAAACAACAAAGGTTTTCTGTATGATTGTTTTGTGCACTTATTAGAAAAATTATACGAAACTTAATAAAACGATTATAATTATTCTTCTAAATATAGTTATGTACTTTATTTTAATGTAGCTTTCTTAGCAAAATTATTCTTGGTGTACATGTTTTATAATTCGAGTGTAGGGTATATAGAATTAATCCCTGTCCTATGAAATTTAGTAGAAATCGTACAATTGTAACCCAAAGAAATACCCAGTAAGCTCTGCACCACACGTGTCGAGAGTCGAGACGAATGCAAAAAGCTGCAATAGTTACTACGGGAAGACACCTTGCCAACCAGATGTTATCGAAATGGGGCAAACAGTGACGTATCAGATTTTATTTAAGGGTAACATTTTGATCTTTTCACTCCTCATACCTTGATTATGAATTGCCGGATAGTGGTATGGGGGCGTCCATTGATTACGTGAAGCGTTCAGGGGGGGGGGGGGGGTCGAGCCGAATCTGATCTAATCTCACGTTGGGGAGAGGGGGAGGGTCTCAGCAAATATCACGTAATATTTTTTTTCGCAAGAAACAGTGACATTGCCAAAAAAAATGGGTTATATACATGATCCATTAGAGATAAGCTCGCCTTTGTACACGTTTTCTATGTTTTTTACTGTCCTATGTAACTTTTTGTGTGCAATAAAGAAATTATGAAATTATGATCCTCCACGAAAATATAATTAAAGATTCTAAACCTTTACAATAACATCACATTTTTCAAAATCTCACGTGAGATTGTGGGATGGGGGAGGGGGTGGAGTAAAATCTCACGAAATCTCACCAGGGGGCGAGGAGGGGTCAGAAAATCCCCGAATACCCCTCGCGTAATGGACGCCCCTTATGAAAATATGATGATAATTAATAGAGATGGAAAACAATGTGAATCTTCGTTGTGATCTTCATCGTTACAACACTCATCAACGCCATTCATAGACTTAAATATAACCGTAACGCGAAATTTTCCCAATGAAATTTTCCAAGTTCATGTCTTGTTGAATAATTTGTTAAGTACCGTATTAAGTACCTAGCCAGAATTAATTACCAAAATCAGAAACTAATAAGTAGGTATTACATCGCCTTAACTGTGCGATAGTTCTACGCAGCTTTTATCGCGACAAGAATCGGAACTAAGGGCCCAATTGACGGTAGTTTTAAAACGCTTGTTAAGATACCGGCCGATTGTGACCCCCGCCCGCCCCGACTGGCTAAAGTTAACACGTCTTTGGAATTCTCCTTTAAAATGTCGGTTTTAATGCAGCGATGAATTCTGAAGAACTGAGAAGAAGGTTGTATCGAATTACCTAATCTCTCTAGAAGTTCGGAACTTCGGATAAGTTCATTCCATGTTAGTCAGATAAGATCGAACGACAAGAATCTTATGCCTCCTGGCGCTAGTTTGTGGCGCAAACAATGGTTTAGTAGTTTGAAACTTGCCAAAAACCAGCACGCACGATTCTTCACTCAGGTAGCATTTTATATAGAAACTTGTCTTTACTCTGGTGGAACATTTATATTCCGAGCCACGGGCTTTAGTACATGGCAAGATCTACAGATTATAATAGAATTACGAGTCAAATACAATAGGATTATGTTCTGAAAGGCAGCGTAATAGCTTAACTAGGTTTATCTCAGTTTACATGAGCTTCGAAGAAATCCCCTAATGGGATTACTAAGTAGATTACTGGGTGTCTCTTTGACACCGATGGTTCTCCGTAATCTGGGATTTAATTTGTGGATCTTGAACGAAATGAGGATATTATAACTACCGTGTGGTTGTTTAAGTGATGTAATGCGATCAGCAATGCCTGTATTTCGTTGTTTACCTTTTGAATGATGCTAAGATGCATTGTGATGCTTACCTGGAACAAAAAGTAAGTAGAAGCAAATCAATACACGGTGTATTCTGCCAAAAAAGGTCAAAAGTGAGCACATAAATCCTCAAAAAAAAAACCTGCGAGAAGATTCAAAATTAGAATAGAGGGCTGTTTTTTAAGTTAATAACCGGAACCGGCAGTTGGCGGAAGGAGGTTTCGGCGCAAGAGCGAGGCCTCTTAGCGGCTTTATTGGAGCTTCGGGGCTTCGCCGCCGGGCGCGGGCGCCCCCGGCAGATGTGGAGGAGTCACGGACGGGACGCTTCTCATTGCTAAGCCAATATTGTTACCCCAATAATAACTCTAGAGGTCAGGTTAGGTACTCAGTAATTAGATATCGTATACATTATGTAAATAATCTAATGATAGACAGACTATATCCCCAAAATGGTGTCTTACCTTTAAACTAAGAATATTTGTATGTAACGATATAGGTATGTTTTGAGTTCTAAATAAAGGCGCTGTAGTTTTCGATGAAATTTTCAATACAGGGGTTATTGGGGGTAAAAACCGATTGAGCTAGGTCTCATAACTGAAATATTGCGTTATTTCCGAGTTTTCATGCTTTTCTCAAACCCGTGCAATAGGATTGACAATTTCACTTTGGAGCAATGAAAAATATGGCATAAATTCCAATGATAATAAAAAAATAAGTTAACTCATTGCGACCTCAGATCACGTGACACTATTCTATTTCTAGTGCTAATACTATGATTATGACCTAAAGTTTAAATAAACCTATGTTTTTTCTGGTGTACATGATATTTTCACAAATGTATCATTCGCATCCTCAACATTCGCATTCATCACATTCGCATCAATATGAAATTCGTGACATCCCTGCTCCAGATATCAAGGAGTTTCTATAAACTGCCTACCACCGCGTTTCCTTTCTAGCCAAGAGTTATAGATTTCCTTCGCCTGAAAGCTATAAAATTAATAACACACGGTCAGCTGACTACAGAGGCTATTTGTCAACAACGAACACAGGCGGGTAGCGGGTACTCTGATCCTGTAGAGCTATTTCAGAAGTAACAGAAAAACCCGAACATCTGTACGAATGACTTCCGCTAGAGTTGAAAACAATCAAATGGATATAAACACGGGCAAGTTTCGAAAGTTTCGACACGGCATCCGAGAGTTTTTGTTTGCTTGTACAAATTTTATTTTGATACCGACAGGGCGAGGCAAATGAGTTGCAGTTGTCAGCGGTTTTCTAATCTAAAATTAACATACCCCAGAGCTTTTTTGTCACGCCATATTCCCTTACGTAATCAACTCCGGGGGATCATTTTTTCTAATCCAGGTGATAAATCGACGGAAGTATTGCGCAGCCCTCATCCCTCAGCGGCGGGCGTTGAAGAAGTTCACTTTTTAATATATTTTTATAACAGCCTATTTATTGCTCTACTCTAAATATACTTTGCCGCAGTTGCAGCACGCGATGCAAACAGGCAAAAACTGTTGATGACAAAAAACATTCTCAATTTAAAGCAATACCTAAAATAGCGATGCGAAAGGGGTTGTACTGCGTGTGCTATCATATGTATGACTAGCTTTTACCCGCAGACTTCTTTTGAGTCAAAAAGTTGTCTTCTCCCTCTCTAATCATTATTCTATATGAGTAAAAAGTTGCTGCGGAAACTGTGTTTTTCAATGGCAATTTAGTTTTTGGGTTGCATTGTGGTAGGTGTTTAGTAGTTATGTCATTCATTGTAATGCAAGCACAAAATACATAATTTCAACTCGCCACCCCAAAGTACGATATTTCACACTAGCAATACAGCTGTCAAGTGACAGCTATCATTCGAACTTAACCTAGCGACGCGCACGCACCCGCGATCCGTTCCGCATTGTGCCACTGCCAAGCCACACGGGAAAACACTTCCAGCCAACGAACCAGTCCAGTTCCTGTGAAGAAAGGGGATCCCCGAACGAGACACAGGAGCAAATCAAGTGAGTGCTGATTTATCGTACTATTTCCTACATAACTTCATGGTCCTTCGTAGCCAAATTTCTGGCATTTCCAAGTGATTTTGTGCGAGCATTGCAGTGTACAGTGTATTGTTCATAGTTCCAAAGATCCTAGTTCAAGTTTTCCTCAAAAATCGTTGTGAAAACTGCGTCAAGTACGACGCCATTGTTGCCACGCCGCGCCGCCGTCCGCTGGTTATTTTCGTTTCAATTTGTGTTATTGTACAATAATACAGTTAGTTCAGGCTGTACAGCCTAACTAAAGTTCAAATAAGTTCAGTTCAGTTCAGTTCATGAAAAATAAGTTACATTTTTCAATACTTTTGTGAGTTTAGTAGTGCGAGCCACGTAAATAGTGAAAAATTGTAGGTAGACTAAAAATCTTTCTAATCAACCTTTGTTCCGCGCCTGGACGCATTTTGTGATCTCACAGTTCGTGATATTTTATTGTTCGATTCTGCACATTCAAGTTACACATCTCACATACTTACAAGTTACAAGTTTACAAATTTACAATGGAGGCCGAGTTATATGAGAGAGACATTCTTATGCATACTCTGGAGAAAATGGTCGAAGCCAGCGGTTCCCAATCGGTTGAATTTCGTTGTCGTGCACAAGAATTACCAAAAATAAAAACCGCATTCCTGAAGGTCCAAAGCAAGATTGAGAAGTCATACATTAAAAATAAAACGTTTGATAAAGACGAACAATTGGCCGTTAGGGAAAAGTTCGATCATTTGTACTATCAAGTTCAAGTAGCAGCTGACTTGATGAAAGACGCTGAACGGCGTAGCTCTGTTACAGGACAGACACGGTCTTCTTCCCACACATGTCCTAACAAAATTAAACTACCGGCTCTTACTCTGCCACAATTTGATGGCCGCATTACCGAGTGGAACTCATTTTATGATATTTACAGGTCATTGATCGATGACAATAGTGCCTTGTCGTGCGTTGAGAAGTTTAGGTATTTAACGCTGTCCCTAAAAGGGGAACCCTTTAACCTTATAAAATCTATCCCAATCACGGAAGACAACTATCGAATTGCATTGCAAACTCTTATCAATAGGTACGAAAATAAGCGGGTGATCTCCACAAAACATGTCGATAACATTATTGACTTGAATCCTATGTCCGAAAAAACAAATGAGCAGGAGTTGCGTCATTTGCTAAACGTCTATAATGAAAATCTTACCGCTTTAGAAACAATGAACTTTCCAGTTTCCGAGTGGAGTTTTTTGTTGCTAAATATCCTTTTACGCAAAATAAACAAAGACGTTCGTACACGTTTTGAGTTGTCCTTGAGGTCCCCGATTGAGATTCCACAAATAAGTGTACTTCTGGAGTTTCTCGACAAAGAGTTAGCAACGTTCGAAGTGATGTCAGCATCGAGCACTCGTGCCCCTGCACAGCTGATCGATGCGCCGCCGCCGCCGTCGTCGGCACGCGCATTCCGTTCTAATACTGCGAGTGTAGGTACCCACGAGTCGTCATGGCGAAAGATAGGTCGCGCGAATTCGGTTGCAACCTCGTCTTCGCATGCACCGGTCACTCTTGCAAGAAGCATGAGTGTACACAACCCAGTTCAAAGTACAGTGAGGTGTTTTTACTGCCAAAGTGGTCACCTCTTAAGTAAATGCGACAAATTTACTTCACTGTCAATGAGTGAACGCAATAAGTTTTTGCAAAATAATAACATTTGTGTTAATTGCCTTTGCAGTGGGCACTCAGTAAAAGATTGTCAGTCAAAGTATACGTGTAGAACGTGTTCAAAACGTCATCACACATCATTACATGAGAATGTTCAACATGTTACTCTGACAAACTTTTCCCAGTTGGAGTGTTCAACTGTCAATGCGTCCCCCCCAACACCTAAGTCCGGTACGGGGCATCAAGTTCAAATCAGTCAGGCCATAGCGCCACCAATCTCTGGTACGGAGAATATTGTTCAGAATATTGTTCAGATCGAACCGGCCGTAGCGCCAATCTCCGGTACGGAGAAAAAAGTTCAGATCGAGTCCTCGACTCTTAGAGCGGCCCGAATGCCCGAGTTCCCTACAGGGAAGGTTGTTCGACCTTCTTTGTCAAACGACTCTGCTAGTAAGGAGAATTGTACGGTTCTACTTACGACTGCGCTGGTGATGGTACGTCCCACGCAGGCAGGTCCTTATAAGCCGCAGATCGCGCGCGCTCTTGTTGATCAAGGTTCGCAGGTTACGCTTATCTCTGAGACGTGTGTCCAACGTCTTGGCCTACCACGAAAACATGCCAATCCTAACATGACTATTACGGGAGTAGGGGATAAAACCGAGAAACCTCGCGGCTTAGTTTTATGTGAGGTGACGCCCCACAACAAGCCGGAACCTAAACTGTTCATTGAAGCTATAATTTTACCAAAAATTACTAGTTACATCCCACATGTTCCAAATTCATTTGATCAAATTGCTCATTTGCAAAACATTCCCTTAGCCGACCCAGACTTACGATCTGAGCGTCCAATTGACATCTTACTTGGTTCGGACTATACAGATGCTATCTTGTTACATAATAACATAATAGGCCCGCAAGGTACTCCTGTAGCTATAAATAGTATCTTTGGATATTTACTAAATGGTAAGATTTCGGGTTGTGGCAAAGTGAATGTGTGCTCTAACTTAAGTACATATCAACTTGATATCGATGTTCAAAAGTTCTGGGAATTGGAGTCAGTACCTGACACCAGACCTCTCACTCAAGAAGAAATTTTGTGTGAATCTATGTTCGTGGGTACACACAAACGCGGCGACAATGGCCAATACATTGTTGCACTACCGTTCAAAGAGAATGTACCTACTTTGGGTCATTCCCGAGACATCGCTCTCGCGCGTTTAATCAAACTGGAGAATCGATTGTCACGGAACTCTGATCTACGTTCAAATTATAATAAATGTCTCCAAGAGTACATAGACTTGGGGCATATGGAGTTAGTGACAGATCCTGATGACTGTCATACCGACGTTCCGTATTACATTCCTCATCATGCGGTCATAAAAATGTCAAGTACAACCACTAAAACACGAGTCGTGTTTGATGCATCTTGCACGACCACTAGTGGTCGGTCACTAAATGATAATCTGTTAATTGGTGAAAAGTTACACCAAGATATAGTTCAAGTTCTTTTAAAATATAGACTTCATAACATTGTTTTTACCGCTGACATAAAAATGATGTACCGTTATATTTCTGTTCGACCGCAGGACCGCGACTTTCAACGAATTTTATGGAGATTTTCACCTATTGACCCTGTGCAAGAATATCGTTTGTGCACCGTCACGTTCGGCGTCGCGTCTGCACCATTCTTAGCTCTGCGCACTATTCGCCAGTTAGCTGTTGACGAAGCGCACAAATTTCCGCTTGCTTCGCAAGTACTTTCTCATGATATATTTGTCGACGACATTATATCGGGTGCTGCCTCTGTCGAGGAGGCTCTAGTAGTTCAAAAGGAGCTTACCTCCATTTGCCGGGCGGGCACCTTCGAGCTACGTAAGTGGACGAGTAATAACGCAGAATTTCTTTCGAGCGTCAAGAACGATGACTCATCATCTTCAAATGATGACACTCTAGTGATTTCTGATCTTGATGGTGAATCATCTGTTAAGATATTAGGCCTGCAGTGGCATCCAAAGTCCGATACGTTCAGCTTTAAGAGTGACGCCTCCGTAGGTAAATGTACCAAACGATTTATTCTATCCGAAATTTCAAAAATTTATGATCCTTTAGGGTTCCTTTGTCCTATAACAATTCTTGTCAAACATTTAATCCAACTACTTTGGATATCAGGTACAGGTTGGGACGTAGTACCGCCCCAATCTATTTGCGATGTATGGACGGCCTTTGTGGCAGAGTTGCCGCTGTTGACAGATATACATCTGCCTCGTCATGTGCTTCCACTGACGAATGAGGACGTGCAAATACATGCGTTCGCGGATGCGTCGGAGAAGGCGTTCGCCGCGAGCGTGTATATGCGCGTGGTGGACTCGCGGGGCGTGGTTCGTGTGTATCTGCTAATAGCAAAAACGAAGGTCGCCCCTTTAAAACGCATTTCTCTGCCTCGCTTAGAGTTATGTGCAGCAGTACTGCTGGCTAAACTAGTTCAAAAGGTTCTTGTCACCTACGGTGATTTTGTTTCCATTTCAAATATCTTTGCATGGAGCGATTCGTCAATCACTCTAGCATGGATCCGTTCTCCTTCACACGAGTGGAAGACATTCGTGTCGAATCGTATCAACGAAGTAACAAGTCGAGTTCCGGCGTCCAACTGGCGCCATGTTCGTTCTGAAGACAACCCCGCCGACCCGGCGTCGCGTGGTGTTCTTCCATCTCAACTTGATCACGACTTGTGGTTTTCTGGCCCAAGCTGGCTCAAGAAGCCTCAGATTGATTGGCCTGTGTCAAATATAGATGCTGCTACCGACGAAGAACGTCGTAAAACCGTACATATCTCACAATGTACTAACTCTATGGACTTACAATTCATAGAACGATACTCATCCCTTCCGAAACTACTACGGGTGATGTCGTACGTGTACAGGTTCATTAATAAATGTCGTAAGGCTAAATCTGATGTCAATGATGTACAAATTTCCGTTCCCGAGATAAATCAAACACTAAAAAATCTGATCTGTCTAGTTCAAAACAATGAGTTCGCCGATGATATATCGCGACTCAAATCAAATAAAAATTGTTCACCGCGATTACAAAAGCTCAAGCCTTTCATTGACGATTCTGGGCTTGTCAGGGTCGGCGGCCGCATACAGCGTGCCAATATTGCTTATGATGCTAAGCATCAAATCATTTTACCAAAAAGACATCCACTTACGGTGTTAATAATTGATCATTTTCATATTGTGAATTTACACGTTGGCCCACAACAGTTACAATTTTTGATCTCCCAGTCATACTGGATTTTATCCGCTCGCGATGCAGTTCGCATGCGCACGCGGCGATGCGTCCGATGCTTCCGCGCGCGACCCGCAGCGATGCAACCGCCTATGGCACCGCTGCCGGCCGCTCGTGTGAAATCGATGCGTCCATTTCTTCATGTAGGAATCGACTTTGCTGGTCACTTCAATTTGAAGACAAATCACTTGCGAAGTGCGCGATACTATAAGGCATACATTTGTGTCTTCATCTGTATGTCAACAAAGGCCGTTCATTTGGAGTTAGTTCCCAGTTTATCAACGGAAGACTTTACAAACGCGTTCAGACGTTTTACCTCGAGACGTGGTAAATGTTCAGATGTTTATACAGATTGTGGCAGGAACTTTTTGGGTTGTGATAACTACCTAAAGGAACTTTTTTCATTCTTACAAAATGAATCTAGTGAACTTCAGCGGAGTTTAACCGATCTGGGAATAACTTGGCATTTTCAACCGGCGTATGCAAGTCATTTTGGAGGGCTTTGGGAAGCCGCAGTAAAGAGTATGAAAAATCATCTCTACAGAGTTCTAGGTACACAGAAGTTAACATATGACGAGTTCAATACACTCATATGTCAAATTGAAGCGATTCTCAACTCGAGACCGCTTTGTTCACAGAGTGGCGATCCATCTGATCCGCTACCTCTCACACCTGCACATTTTCTTATTGGGCAACCATTAACCTCATTACCTGAGTACGATTACTCATCAGATCAAACTAGCCGTCTAGTGCGATGGCAAGTCATACAACAATCAGTTCAGCATTTCTGGAAGCGCTGGAGTGTGGAGTACCTCCACCAGCTCCAACAAAGAGGAAAATGGTTCCGTGATAGCAGTAACTACACACCCCTATCCGAGGGTTCAGTAGTTATAATTTTAGATAATAATTTACCGCCTTTACAATGGCGCTTGGCTCGCGTTCACAAGTTGCATCCAGGCGTTGATGGCGTTGTTAGAGTAGTTACAGTACAGATAGGAAATAATTATTCAGAGAGGTCTGTAGTAAAGATCTGTCCTTTGCCTATCGAATAGATACATTAGTTTTAGTTATTATGTAACATTAGTTATAGCAACTAGTTTAGTTCTTAGTTCTTACTTAGTGCAGTTCATTAAAATAACTTAGTTATTTTAGGTCGGCGGCATGTTTAGTAGTTATGTCATTCATTGTAATGCAAGCACAAAATACATAATTTCAACTCGCCACCCCAAAGTACGATATTTCACACTAGCAATACAGCTGTCAAGTGACAGCTATCATTCGAACTTAACCTAGCGACGCGCACGCACCCGCGATCCGTTCCGCATTGTGCCACTGCCAAGCCACACGGGAAAACACTTCCAGCCAACGAACCAGTCCAGTTCCTGTGAAGAAAGGGGATCCCCGAACGAGACACAGGAGCAAATCAAGTGAGTGCTGATTTATCGTACTATTTCCTACAGTAGGTATATCAATTAAATAGCCATCACCACCCCAACAAAACATCAAAGGATACTGCAGTGCGTCATACATAGATGCGCTGGAGCGACTTGCTCCGTTTTTCAAAGATGATGTCTCTACGTTCAAACTGCTGATCTACTAAAACTACAGCCACTTACTTCATTTGCCATTGGTGCATTATATCTGCCTCTGTGTTCCGTTCGGGGGTTTTTATCTGCATAAATTACAACTTTCAATGAGTCCATTGCAGGTGATTTGTCAATGGCAGTTTTCAAGACCTTAATGTAGGTATGGGTTCACCTGATGTAGCAATATCTAGCAGTTGTTTGATTAAATTTATGTTCAAAAGGGGAAATTTAGAAAATCTCATGTCTGCTTCTTTCTCATCTTCACCGACAAAATATATTTGCAGGAACTGTGGATTCTGACCTGGTTCCGGTAGCATACTTTCAATTAAATGGTTCACCTGTCCTTGAACCTTAAAAGTCGGCGAAAAACCATCTTTCGAAAATCCGTTCTTAGTGCTCAGTTACGCTATGAAAGCAACCAATGTGTAAAAGATTCATGCCTCTAAGCCTAACGGTTTGGGTTTTGCCACAGATTAATAAAGAGGTTCTGCGTTGATCATCAGTCAGTCACTCGACACATTTATATATTGGAAGATGGATTCATAATTAATATTTCTTTATTGCACGGAAAACAATGTGATACTTAGTCTTATTAAAACAAAAGCAAATAGGCAAAGGCGAGCTTAGCTAAAAAGAGTTTTCTTCCAGCAAAACTAGGCAAGATAGGACAGGATGGACCTTTAGCTGGATGAATTTGATACTTTGAAACTTACATGTCCTTAGTAAGGTCTCTTTACGTTACGTTTATCATCGAAATTTATGTTACCAGCTTAAGCATCTTGTTAAATGGAACTTGATTTAGAAACTCAGCGACATAGGAAATCATGAATCCCTTGCTCATTGAATCTTGTTCCTGTCAGCACTTCGCCATGTTAAGTGGAGGTCTGGGCTCCTCGACGGCCGCAGCGGAAATGACCTATTACAAAGGGCAGCTGGTGGCTTGTGCTGCGCGCGCGCAGCTGCCGCCGAAATTCGCCGCGAGATCGCGAAACGCGCCTTCCGCTTCCGGTCGATTGTGCTGCCGCCTTCTTTGGCTTCGCACTTCGGGTTGCTCTCTACTCTGAACATTTCCCAACAAGATCCATTCAAAAATCCAAGATGCTACTATTCGCTACTACTATTCGCTCCAAAAAAATTGCAGCCAACGATCAGTAGTGGTAGAGGCACGTTAAGAAGAAGATAGGCAAAGTATAATTCCCGACGGCAGCATTTACTTTAGTTTATGTGCCCTATAAACCCAGTTTGTGTTTATTTGGCAATAGGTGTGTTGAATCGGGGATAACCCCGCAGTTCAATAGTGCGGTTAAACATGAATTAATCCGACCGTTCTGTCCGTAAGTGTCATGTCAATGTTAAATCGAGGGGCGGTAACAGTACTGTCGGAAAGACGTGCAGCTTTTCTTTAGTTCTTTGATTCTGATTTGATCCAGCTGCCCAAACCTTTTTGTGCCAAAAGGCAAAGTCCGGCGATTATGAAGTATCTAAGGATGCCGCGATCTCTACCATGTCTTTGAATGAAATGAGCCAGCAAGTCAACCTCCATCTACATTTGAGTTACAACGAACTAAGGTACTTACCCAAGAAAACTGGATGATCATAGAAGAACAGTATTGTCATTGGTATAGTGATTGTTAGTAGTTTAGGCGCATGGGAGCATGGGTGTCGAGTGGAAAGACAGCATTGTGATAACAGGCTACCTACCACGGTGCCTAGCTACCATACCATTGTCGACTGCTGGCTACCATTGTTTGCTGTAAACCAGTTGGTCTAGTACACAGTCGCGATCACATCCAGATACCACTACTGCAGTTGGTAAACTGCTTATTTCATGAGCCATAAGAACTACGACTGTGCGTAATGTAACAGCAGTGGAGTAGTTTACGTGGCTTTACCTGGTACAACTTGAGAGCACGGCGGTAACTCTTTTGTTATTTGGACGTGGAAATGGAAATAGGCTGTGTAGCGGCACGCGACGCTCACAGGTTGTACATTTGATATGTTATGCGGCATATAAAAGTACCGCATTGTCTGCGCCAGGGTACCTAATTATCGGCTGGAAGGCGACAGCTTAATTGTTCTGTACTAGAATCTGAAGACTGGGGTAGGATGGTACTTACTTACTTATGTTACAACTCAGATTGTGAAACACACCGAAGAATTTTATCATTATTTTAAGCATGAAAATATTCCGCTATTTATTAATTACATTTCTTGTACGTTGCCGTTGGAGGAAACACTTTTCAATACAAGAAATACGGCCTTCTTCAAGCAGTGCTTCAACACCGCACTCTTCTGGTTCGAAAGATTTGATAATGAATAATGATAGCCTATCTACAGGGTGACATTTAATTAGCTGACCGTATTTTGGGGAATGATAGTACCCATCATTATGAACAACTTTCCCCAAGAAACATATAGTCGCAAATGAAAAAAAAAATTTCGTCCCCCAGTACATTGCCCCGATCAGCTGATTTCAAGTAACTATGGGAGACCCAACAATTTTTTTCTTAGCGACCATATGTTCCATGGAGAAAGTTCTTCATAATGATGGGTACTATCATTCCCCAAAATATGGTCAGCTAATTAAATGTCACCCTGTATACCAACGACTGATAAAATATAGGGAATTTCTTGAGTTGTGCGTGATAATTAGATAACACATGGCTGGTGCGTCGAGAATTTGGGTTAATTGATCTACGCTACGGGATACCTTTAGATTTGAAATCTTTGACATTTAAAAGCATTTAGCTGTCCGCAAACTGCATCATGTTAATCCACGACGGGGATAAGCAAAGCTGGTTCGCACGTGCTCCCGCGCACCTGCCCGCCGCCGCCGCCACCCCGCCCACAGAGGGATGTTGATGTTAGAAATTAAGAGCACAGAGGGCTGTTATGTCTATTTATATTAGAGCAAGATGTTTAGCTTATCGGGGACCTACGGGAGTCGTGAGACCAGAAAAGCAAATAGCGTAATGTACGTATAACGAAGGAAATTATATTGATATTTAATGAATTTGTTATCAAGCGATGCGTTGAGTTTTGGGAACGCAGAGAGTTTTTAATATTTTCTTTATACAGTTCTAATATTTTTCCATATTAATGATCGTCATCGCGTACAACTGGTTTTATAGGATAGGTCAACACCTTTACCTGTCCTGAGAATATGTCATGTTAATTCTCCACATGATTTCAGACAACCGCGTCTATAGGTTGTTTTGTATCATCGGTGCCTCAATCAAACAAGCTTTCACGCACTATGGGTCTATCAGCTGCATTGTCCCCGGAGTCGGAAGTGCGGTGCGGATGTGTGGCCACCAAGAGGGGGGGGGGGGGGAAGCCGGCGAGGCAACTCAGCAGTGAGGGTGTGCAGACAAAGCGGCCCGGAAGTCGCATGTCCCGCTTGCCATGCGCACGAGTGGCACTGAACTTATGGAACACTCATGTTTAGGGACTAGACAAAATTATACTGGATTTATTGGTCCGAATCAGCGAAATGGCTCAGTCCATATTCAATCCCAGCTTGATCTCGCCTGCCTGCGAATCTGCGATATGCCTTACGGCACACTTATAGGATAGGTATTGGCAGACTGGCCGAGACTCGACTTCGGATAAGTATAAAGACTAAGCTAGCAAAATGGCATTCAAGACAAGCAAGTCAGGAGAGAAAATCATCTATCTACAAAAATCAGGAAGTGTTGTAAAACTGTTAAGTAAAAAGTTGTGTCCAAAATTCTTTCCCACGCACAAACAATAATCGCATTTCCTCTCTGTAAAGTCATTACGTGATTGTATGCAAGCTCGGCAGCTTAAGGTGTTTCATAGATCTCCCAATAAACATTGTTTATGATGACACCTTTACACCAGGCCGCCTCCATAATGCCGTAGGTTTCGTACTGCGCCTTTGTACCGGCACGTACTTACGGAACCCAACTTTTTGGGATAGAATGGTTAAGACAACATTCTCACGTTCTTCGGCCATTGTAAACAAATACCTGAGGGACGCTAGTTACGTCTCGTTTACCCCATTCATTGTTCTCTGTTGCTGTGACGTCTGTGAAATGCAAACAAGTGCGTGAATCTTACCTTTTTTTGTTACGCTATTGTGGTGAGTAGGAAAGTTTAGTTCACAATTAGTTGAGTTTAGAGATTCATATCCGTCATTCCAATTGCCATTGTCCAAAATTTAAAAATAGTAATTAGTAGCAGATACATAGTTATAGATAGCAACGTTACATAGATCATTACAGAGACACACATCTGTAACATTCAGAACAGCAGCCATAACAGCTTTACGTTAAATTTCAATTCAAACGCTTTTAGTCGCGTCAAACATAACATGCATGGTAATTGGTATGGTAACCTAGGAACTAGCATCAGTCATAATTTAAGTACAGCAAGACAGAATGCATAAAGAGTCTGCCAGTTTCCTGATGTCCATCCGGTAAAAGTAAATATTGCATCCATGTCATGGCATGACTAATTTGCAGGTGAATGAGTTACCAAAAATGTCAACCATTGGGAATTCAATAAATGAATGATGATTGATGAATCATTCGAGGAAACCTGGGGAAACTTTAAAATCTGCCTATGCATCACTGACCTTATTCAGATACTTAGTCACACGATAAGTATCTGCAAGATTGCAAGTCGTAAAGTAGATGATTTTGGAGCAAGTAAAATACTTATTAATTCTTAAGAGCGGGCCTTAGGCAAACAGAACTTAGAATTTAATCCTTAACTTATTTTTCAGAGGAAATTACTGAAATAAAAAAATAAAAAAGGTTAAAGCCACGTTAAAGCCAAGCTAAGCAACTGAAGAACATACTGTGCCATTTTTATAATGATTAGATAAATAACAAGAACACAAATTCAGATGCGGTGCGAAATTGTAAAATAAAACATTGTGTGTGACAGACAGATTTTCTGGTAACTTCAGGAGACTTTTCTATCGAGCCAAATTGATATAAAATAACGTTTATGGGAAAGCAGTCACGCTGACACTCGTGATAAACAACTCGTGATAAACACACAGCAATAATACGCGTCATTCCGAGCGATTTGTGTTTTGCTAAAGGCTGTTTTTGCCTAGGCGCCCGTCTTAAGTGGGTGTTGGACAAGACAGATCTACCTGTCATTCATTCACAAGTCCGGATAGAAAAATATAGGGATATAGAAGGCAGGATGGATAATTATCGATAGCTGGCTGCTGGATAAATAATATGATATCCAGGATGCTGGCTAAATACTTAGATATGCAGGTACAGAATAGATACAGAACGAAAGGCAGACAAATATCTTCAAACCGAACTGTAACTTCTCTACTTCCGGTCTATATTTAAGCCCCTGCAGGGCCACAGACAAGTCTACCTGTCTGTTTGTTGTTATAACGGGGCGTGAAACTATTTGTTGCACTTGTGTACGCTGCGCACGCGGCCGGCCGACGAGACGCGGCCATTGTTATTGTTTTGGTGTGTCGCTCTCTTTGTCTCTCTGACCATTCATTCATGAGATTTTTTTTTCGTAGAGCCACAGAGTACTGTGATGTTTGGACGTCGAAACAAACATATTTTTACGCGTTTCTCCAAACGGGACAGCAGACTTAGTGGGGCCTATTTAGCCAGTAGTATTGCCTATTCAGTCTTCTATTTGGTGTGACACGATACCCAGCAGCGATAGGCCTACCCCCCGTCACACAATTACACGAAATTGCACCTTTCGGCCGTAAGTACCTAATGTTGCAATAGGTATCTTGCTTGAAGCATTGTTGCCTTAAGAGAATTCGGGCAGATTTGATTGAAGTCAGATATGGTTTACTCCAGAGTCATCGAATGATAGAGTGACTTTAAATCGTGCGAGGGACCAGGGTTTTGTTGCTCTGTGGCACGCACCGGGTAGGCGAACGGATGACCGTTGCGCATTTTATTTAGTGTCAACTTCTACGGAAGTCATTACTGTAGATAATGCATGGTTAAACATCCCCTTTAGAACGTAATTCACATGATTGCAGCGTCGTCAGTGAGCACTGTTATTGTGAATTATGTTTGAGCTCGCTGCGTGTAATTTATGCGTTTGTTTATTATCACTTTACAACGAGGTGCATGCAACTAATAGGGGTAGACAGCTCTGCGTTCTTCTTCCAAACTCGATTGGTTAAGCTTTAGTAACGAAAAACCTAGCATACCTATGCAGTACTCCTCCCTCACTGATTGCCTTTGAGCTGTATATTTTGTTCGCATCATATGAGTTTACTATACAGATATATCTACCTATTGGCCCAGACTTATGGCATGTATGTGCATGTGGGGTATGTTTAAGCAATACCATCGATAACCAACTTACGTCATGTCGCTAAGTAAAATCTGCTCGACTTCTATTTCACCTTTTATCAACTGATAGACAAATATGGTAGGTATCAAAAATTCTAGGACTCTACATACATTCAAACAAGGATACTCGCACTTTAAAACATACCATACAAGGAGCAGCGATACCGTTTCCCACGTTATCCATTATTCTGGTCATTTGTAACACAAACAAACAGTCACAAACCTTCTCCGTATTTGCCGTTCACACCTCAATAGAACCCGCGGCGCCCGAGTTTTTGCATTCGTTTACATCACTCGCTCACTCACTGAGTAAATAAATATAGTAAAGCCTTGCACTGATTTCTGTATCCCTTTTGATGCTAATTTGGTCAAGTTTTAAGGCCAAATGGTGCGTGGTCTAAATAATCCGATCGACCGAATCGATTATGGTGACAATAGAGAAACAACCTTACAGAATTGATATCGAAACACGGACCAAATAATTTAAAAAGTTGTGGAAAATTTGTAAACAAAGCGCGCCAAATCTGAATGCTGTAATTATTTCAATTTCGTTTGCGGATATGAGTAAAGAATATGAGTGAAAGTGAGTGTCTAAGGGTCGTATTCTAGAACGAATCTCTAATCTGAGATCTACTCAAGAGTAGTCTTAAGAGTACGCGCTTATTCTTAATTGATGCTTGAGACTAGTATCAAAAATCATAATTCATCTGAGTAATCTCAGATGTGAGTAGAGATTTTACTAATTCTTGAACAAGATTCAAATAAAAAAAACTTTTTTGTACTACAGATGTCAAACTTTTGTTGAGATCCTCTCTTGACAGTGTTGTTGTGCTTGAGCGGTGTCTCGACCACGCTTGAGAGTGATATTAGTACATAAAATAAACAAACCAGTGGATATTGGTGAAAATATCAGCTAGCTAGACGGTTCTTTCTCTCTCTCTTTCTCTCTCTCTTTCTTTATCTCTCTCTTTCTTTCTCTCTCTCTTTCTTTCTCTCTCTCTCTTTCTTTCTCTCTCTTTCTTTCTTTCTCTCTCTTTCTTTCTCTCTCTTTCTTTCTCTCTCTTTCTTTCTCTCTCTTTCTTTCTCTCTCTTTCTTTCTCTCTTTCTTTCTATCTCTTTCTTTCTCTCTCTCTTTCTTTCTCTCTCTTGCTTTCTCTCTCTCTTTCTTTCTCTCTCTCTTTCTTTCTCTCTCTCTTTCTCTCTCTTTCTCTCTCTTTCTTTCTCTCTCTCTTTCTCTCTCTTTCTTTATCTCTCTCTTTCTCTCTCTCTTTCTCTCTCTCTTTCTTTCTCTCTCTTTCTTTCTCTCTCTCTTCCTTTCTTTCTCTCTCTTTCTTTCTCTCTCTCTCTTTCTTTCTCTCTCTCTTTCTTTCTCTCTTTCTCTTTCTTTCTCTCTCTCTTTCTTTCTCTCTCTTTCTTTCTCTCTCTCTTCCTTTCTTTCTCTCTCTTTCTTTCTCTCTCTCTCTCTTTCTTTCTCTCTCTTTCTTTATGTCTCTCTTTCTCTCTCTCTTTCTTTCTCTCTCTCTTTCTGTCTCTCTCTTTCTTTCTCTCTTTCTCTTTCTTTCTCTCTCTTTCTTTCTCTCTTTCTTTCTCTCTCTCTCTTTCTCTCTCTCTCTTTTTTATCTCTCTCTCTCTCCCCCCTCCCTCCCTCCCTCTCCCCCTCCCTCCCTCCCTCCCTCCCTCCCAATTGTAAATGAAAACAGGCCTAAAGTAGTTTATTACTCTGTGAATGTCTCAAGACTCGATTCACAGCGATGCACTCTTGAGTAAGGTTTCAGAATAAAGGAGATGCTTGAGAGTGAAACTCAAATTTGAGTCGGATTTACGTAATTTCAGCTTGAGACTGATCTTGAGATTCGTTCTAGAATACGACCCTAACTCCAGATGATAACAACAAACGCGACATTGGGGTATTCACTTTCCGTAGGTTTTCCAGACCAAACTCGTAAAGCTGAGATTTGTTTGCATATATGTATATGGATGGGTCGAATGTCTGGTGTTATAAATATAGAAAATCCCCTGAGTTTTAGCTAATCTAAGTAGTTAGTGGTGTAAAGTAAATCGGGGTTACTTTAATAGGTAAGTACATATGTCACAGTTGGTTGGTTAAATCAGACACTTAACTATCACCCTAGACCGTTAATTAAAGACCGACATTAAACCAACAATTTGTCTTACCGAAAGCACAGATATTATAATACTATCCGAAAGCCAGCGTGTTGGTTAAAACAAGATGGCGTCACGGCAACGGCTGATTACTTGAGTCTATCTTTTTGGCAAACGTTGTGCAACGTTGGTTTGTTGTGTCCAGTTGTTTTTTGTTTAAAACATGCAATTGTAAACATGTTGTCGACTCCGCCATGTTTATTCCACGATTAGTAGTTTCACAAAACCGAATTGGTTGCTTTAGGTCACTTTCTGTGCTAATACTTAGATAGGTTAGGTCACAACTCTATGAACCACCCGGAGCCGAACAAAGCGGAGCGGAGCGAGGCGACCCCATGTAGTTTCACAAAACTGAATTGGTTACTTATTACCAGGGATCGGATCGAAGGTGTGAATTTACCTAAAGTTTGTAGTCGGACATGACAAGGAGCATTTACAACCACTTGAGTTGAGTTGAAAAAATGACTGCACCTTTCAATTACAATCTGTATGAATGTGTTATTTACCTCGCTTGAGTGATGTAAAGTACTCAGTCATTTTTACGAAAAAATGATAAATAAAAAAGTTATGATTTTTTTTGGGAATCAGCAGTTTGAAAATGTTTATAGTTTGTGGGTGTTTCAAATGTAAGGAACATGTAAAACTAATAAAAACAAAAATTAACTGGTTAGACAAAAACCCGAAATTTAACAGGTTAAATTCAAACCGGTTCAACTCAAGTGGTTGTAACTGCTCCTTGTTATGTCCGACTACAAACTTTAGGTAAATTCACACCTTCGATCCGATCCCTGCTTATTACCCTACCAAATTTTAAATGCGTCTTGTTGCCTAGGAACGTTTAGACAACTCGTTAAACGTTTCGTTCACTCACTTATCTGACGGAACTTTAGCGACTTGGTTTAATGTCGGTCTTTAATTAACGGTCTAGGATGTTAGTTAAGTGTCTAATTTAACCAACTAACTGCTATATCTAACAATATTCTTTTGTTAATTCAATTCAATGTTATCCCTGAGTACCGTTTTTTTGTCTCTATTTTACAATACGAATTTTCCACCTAGCAACATGTTCATTATCTATTGTTTGTAACAACTGCACATTAATGTTAGCCAAAAAAGGATTTCCTTGTTTTGCTCACATCGTATTTACTTGCAGTGTATAATATAAATTCAACAAATCAAATAACTTCATTGAATAACGTCCTCATGTTTTCCTATCTCCGTCTCGTCCTCTGACATGTAAGATATTTTTTTCATAGAAGTGAAACAATAAGAGCGGTTTTCCACAAAGATCATACCCTAGCTTGGTTAAGGGACTAAAATTGACCCATCTCCTTTACTCACCGTGGGAATACGCACCCTCAGAATGATTAACTAAAATATTGACACTGGACTACTGTCTACTTAACAGATTTGACCACAAGCTGTGTGCACTAACAGTTTGGTCCAACACAAACATGCTGGACTGTTTTCAACAAGTTGTGGGAAAACTGTGATGCCTTGGGGTTGGACCACGTTTGGACAAACATTCCGACGAACTCACTTGAGAGTCGACCCGGGAATGTGATGTTTGTGGGTTGGTTTGTGTAGAGTCAAGGGAAGGGTGAAAGTGGTCTACACAATCTACACATACACATTGATTGACCGTTTAGTTTGTTTTAGAATTAATTCTCATGGGGTTTATGGACAAAGGACAAGTCCTACAATATTATTATTATTATAGTGTAGTTGGACTTAGCAAATCACGTGTGTAAAAGAATAGTTTACAATACATATATAATACTTTAAACAGGGTGACATTTAATTAGCTGACCATATTTTGGGGAATAATACCATCATCATGAACAACTTTCGCCAAGAAACATGTAGTAGCAAACGAAAAAAAAATTTTCGTCTCCCATAAGCCATCGACATTGCCCCGATCAGCTGATTACAAGTTACTATGGGAGACCCAAAATTTTTTTTCGTTTGCTACCCTATGTTCCTTGGGGAAAGTTCGTCATAATGATGGGTACTGTCATTCCCCAAAATATGGTCAGCTAATTAAATGTCACCCTGTAGATTAGTCATATTGCAATTTTGATAAATCTAAGTATAATATTAAACAAATGGTTCCTGGACTTCTACTTACGTCCTCTCCTGCATCAAAACGCGGCCGGTCGGTCCCATGAACAAATATTTTCTCAACAATAATGTTCTAGTTGCTCTATCTATCCCGTGTATATTTCCCGCGCTATGCCATGCCAGAGCGCGTGAAAGCGTAAGCTGAATGGATGTCTGTGGCGCGCGCGCACACCGTGACCACTTCCTACATACTCGGCATTCACTGCACTTTGTTCATTTAGTGCATTTAATTACACCGAGATTATAGTGCGCACTCATTCGTGTGAAATGAATATTAAGCAGGGATACACAGTTGTTGGATAATCTTGTAGGTAAACGGTCTTTGTAATCACGCTGCCGGTGGAGAAATCAAGATTCACATATTTTTTAAGTCGGAGAATTGTGTGTAATCTTCGAGTTTTCACTGATTAATATTCGAGAAAAATATTGTATTACTGGCGTAAGTAAATATTTATTTCTAGGAAAAACAGCCAAGAAAAATAAAAGAAGAGAAATATTCAATATATATGTATCTACAAGCAACTTTTTTGGCCGCGAAAGCAGCTTTGCTGAAATGAAGTTACAAGATTTATCGCTGCAATCGTCTAATAAGAAAGTTAATTAGAGCAGTTGATATAGCCCAGGCAGCCATTGCCCGCAGATGATTTATGTCTGATACGACTACTGAGTCTAGATGTAGACTAACAATTAAATCTGAAACTGCGGGAAAGGAACGTTGATATTACTTGATAACTAATTAAGCGAGCTGAACAATTACATTAATTGGCCGAGTTCACGTGGCGAGTAACAAGCGTGGTGATGATGACTATGATGAGATACCCGGAACGAGGAATGCTCAACTGTAGCAGCTTTTGTACAAAACAACGAAGCTCTAATGAGAATTCCGTATCTGTATAACGTGAATAACTGGCAAATAATTGAAATTGAGCTCACGGGAAACTTGAGTTCGTCACATTTTTACAAGTTGTTCTTGTGATACTGTGTTCACAGTTAAATGTTCTTCGACACCGTTGTTGCGTTGCGTTGCAATTCTACTGTTTTGAAATATGTATGACATAACATAACACAACATTTACATACATAGCTTCTGGCACCATACTAGAATACCCTGTGTCGTGGGAACCAAAAACAGCGACATCACAAACATGTAAACATCCAAGACCAGGGATTTTTTTTTCATCCCCAGCAGGAATCAAAACCTTGGTCCTCTTGCTTGGAAGCACAGCCTTGACCACAAAGCCCCACAGAGGTCGTATGAACGTAATACCTACGTATAAAGTGCCATACGTCCCCTATAACCTCTATAACCAATCATCCAATTGATCGAGTCGAAGCGCCACAGGATTTCTTCATTATCTCATTATGCAATAAACATAACGCCGCATGAGACTCAAGCTACTATAGAAACGCACAACAAGACTGAAAGGGAAAATATTCAAGTCTTATAAGGTTTTAAGGGTGACATTGATGGTAAGTGGTAACCTCCCACACATTTCAAGGAACGATGGCAAACGCGACAGCAGTGGGCCGAATGAACAAAGAAATGTACCAAACCTACCAAAGTGTTGAGAAACACACAAACAGCTAATAGTGATTAAACTAATGATAGGGAGAAGTAAAGTTTGATCATTACATACATATTTCAACAATACATACAATATAAATGATGAAGATCTGCAAATGCATGGCAGGCAGGTCTGTAGATTTTGTAAGTGACGATGACGGTATGGCGACATAGTGTTTGGCGCCCTTGTTGGCGCCACACCACCGCGATGAATCGTCAACGGATGAAGTCAATTTTCGAATAAAGAATTTCGTGCTAGTGTGGACTTCACACTACTGAGGATGACATCAGTTTTTAAGGAGCATTCTCATAATTATGATGTTACAACAATGTGTTGTTCAGTTTTGAATATTTTCTACATCGCGATGCATCGGTATGGAGAACCGAACATTACAAATTTCCAGTAAACTAAACTACATCCATATTATTATGGAAACAGGAGCAATAAGAAAATGCCCAGTTCCTGTCTTTATCAGCTTCCTCTAACACTGACCCCGTGCTACCAATATCAACTGATCATATCCAGGTCGCCCTTTCAATTGAGTCGTTTCTAATGGCCAGAACGAGATCGAGATCCTCGCATCGAACGACCGAACGAACATGCATAACAAAACGGAGTTTTTTCTCAGCTTATTAGCCCTAAAACCAATAATCTCCGTTTTTTTTAGCCTCTCCTAACCTTATTTGTGGAGGCTATCGGCATTTTGATAAATACAGGCGACTTGTGCAGGGGACATTGTGCATCGCTTTTTGTGCGCGACCCATTGAATCAATTTGGCGTTTTTGCGAAGTTTCGGAAGCCGCAGGCGCAGGTAGCGGCCTAGATCCGGGTGCTCTATTGTGCTGTGAAGTTTTTGTGATTTACTCATGTTTACAAATTCGCAATTTGGGCAGCAATAAATGTCAGTATGAATCAGCTGCGCTTTGGCCAATTGCTCGACACTCGTACGAAAAATGGACTCGAGTTGTTTGTTCAGCAAATACTTACTTATATACAAGTACAAGTATGAGTATATATATGCTTTTGTTGGTCTATTCTATAACAATAATAATGACGGTAGCTTGGTATCGCGTAAAATTGCTTTACATCTTCAGAAATGTTAAATGAGCAGTAAAACGCAGCCCATTTGACGGTATTACATAGTATTGATCCTTCAATTCTTTCACTGCGCTTGAGATGCGCTATGTACTTACTTGAATTGAATATCACTGAACCGAAAATTGTGAGTCGTACCTATGAGTATTAACAATTAGACACCGTATCGTCACCCATCCCATGACGTAGAATACCCGCTAAGCTTCCACCGTTAAAATATGGTATCATAAGTTACTGTTCGGGGTATATACAGGGTGTAACAGAAAGGGGTGTACAAGCCGAAAGAGGGTAGTTAGGGACATCATTCTGAACAACTTTCACTACGGGAACGACTTGATCAGAGCAACTTTATTTTTATTAACTCAGCACATTTCGGGCCTAGCGCTCAGCTGCTCTGTATGGTGGAGTGAAAAATAAAGTTGCTCTGATCAAGTCGGTCCCATAGCGAAAGTTGTTCAGAATGATGTCCCTAACAAACCTCTTTCGGCTTGTACACCCCTTTCTGTTACATCCTGTATATGGGTGTAGGAATATAACTGACGATTAAGCGGTCTCTGCAAACGACGACTGCAAGTGGGCTGGCGGAACTAACAAGTTACACTACATTACATTTTACCGTATTTTACAGTAAACACTACGTATAACACTACCAGCATTACACAACCGCTAGCCGTATAGAATAATATAACTTTTCGACGCGAAAAGTCGAGTTCACTGCACTATGTACCTGCCCAAGTCATTCATTACTCTAATTCATGTGAAAGTTATTTAATTCATAACAATACATTCAAGTTTAGTTTTTAATTTTTCTACATTATCGTGAGAATTTTTGTGTCACAGATACTATAATATTATACTAATAAGTAGTTTAATAAAGTTGCTGGGAAAGCTGGGAAGACTGTGCCCAAGATTCATAATAGGAACACTAGTCCTTTTTAGGGTTCCGTACCCGAAGGGTGCCAAACGGGACCCTATTACTGAGACTTCGCTGTCCGTCTGTCCGTCCGTCCGTCTGTCACCAGGCTGTATCTCATGAACCGTGGTAGCTAGACAGTTGAAATTTTCACAGATGATGTATTTCTGTTGCCGCTATAACAACAAATACTAAAAATCAAAAGAAATTTAATATTAAGGGGGGCTCCCATACAACAAACGTGATTTTTTTGCTCATTTTTGCTCGATATTGATAATGGTAGCAGGTAGACGCTTAAAATGTTCACAATATATTGAGAATATTATTTACTTAAAAAATAAATAATTAAATTAAAATTAAATTAATATTTAGGGGGGGCTCCCATACTTTTTTTTTTTTTTTGCGGTTTTTTATAGATAATGGCACGGAACCCTTCGTGCGCGAGTCCGACTCGTTATTTCATTTAGTTTGGCTTGAACGTATAGTAACCAATTGACGTTAATAATTTTTGCTTTGCAATCTGCAACAAAATCGTAATCATTGCTTAATCCGATTTATCGAATCCGATGAATCATCATCATCAATGATGATGCAGAGAAATATCGCTAACTGATGAAGACTGAGTATTATGCCAGCGGACGATAACATTAGTTATTCTGTGCTATAACTTGACGTTGACCAGCGGACTACAGGCTGATATGATGATGAGCCTCACAGGGGCCAATTACCACTCGCTAACCTGCCGCCGCCGCCGGCGACTTCATGTTTACTTTGTCTCCTGCAGGCTCCCTATAATTCAAAATAACAAATTATGAAATGGAGGGAAAAATCCCGGCTAAGCTGTCGGCGATCCCTAAACGCAATGTTTGATTGTGGCCCTAATGACAAGGCGCGGACTTTGCGCCACCTTTTGTACGAAGCCGACTGAGATTACTTATCATACAAACTAATATCACTTTTAGAGGATACAGGATAGAGGCGATGTTGGTTGAGTGAGACGGAGATGATGCTGTTAATGTCTCTACTAAGGAGGTCCTGGTAATTGAGCAATCATCTGGTCTAGTCCATTGCGGTAAGTAACGCATCGAGAATAAATGAAAATGTTATTATTGTTTTATTTCAATGTTCACGTGTTGTTGGGTATAATAATGCAATTATTAAGTTAGCTTTGTAACGTTT
Source organism: Argyresthia albistria (assembly GCA_963457715.1). Classification (NCBI taxonomy): domain Eukaryota; kingdom Metazoa; phylum Arthropoda; class Insecta; order Lepidoptera; family Argyresthiidae; genus Argyresthia; species Argyresthia albistria. The sequence goes on along the minus strand of OY735264.1, from coordinate 7,806,979 downwards.
TGGGTGTTCTGTTTGATTGAATACAATACAGATTTGAATATTAAAGAAGATGAGGAGTGGGTTTGGTGATATTTAAAGATATTTTTTTTGGAGTTATCGAGCTTTAAATGTTGTTCTTTGGAGTATTGCTGAACATCATTTTAGATTTTAGGCTTGTTCCCAATCTTCTTGTTCCCAATCTTCTACTTCTTTCGTTATAGAAAACATTCTTTTTTTATAGAAAACTCAAATATGCCATACACACACACACACACAGTTCCCAAAATGATCCAAGGTTTTATTACTTAAATATTTATCTCGTTTTCGTGTCCCTTTATCTTCCACCGGTCGCGAGGTACAGTCGCGAAAATACATTTGAACACTACCGTCTTTGCAGTGCGGCAGTGAGATGGCAACACTGTCTAATATAATCACCATTATAATTCATTTTCAATATGTTAGATAATAAATACATTTTTTTTTCTTTTTATTGCCAATTCAATTCCAATTAAATTTCTAATACTAATTATTTCAATTTTCAATTCCATTAATAACATAACTAATTTCATTATTTAATTTTGTTTTTCTTATGTAATTACTTATATAAATTAAATTGTGTAAGTACTTGAGGCACTGTTGTGCGTCCGCTTTGGCCCTGGCAGAATACCAGCGTCACAGATTCGTCTGTGACATTGCTGAGTCAAGGCCATTTCACTGCCGTGGTACAGTCACATAACCACACAGCTGTAGGTACCTACTGTTTTTTGTTGTTATTAATTATGTGTGTGTACCATGTCAAATGAATAAATGAATTATCTATCTATCTATCTATCTACCTTGTTATTTAAAAAAAAAAAAGTTGTTTTGGTATTTTAAAATAACTACTTCTATGATTTATACTATGATTGATGATGGCAGAAGGCTTTGAAAATACATGGGTATTTCATTGTAATTATTTATTTTTAAAACAAATAAAGATAAAGAATAAAATTTTATATACAAAAATCAGTTTCACTGTTGATCTATCAGTGTAAAAAATAATTATATCTTAATGCTAATTTAAATGAGTATAAACGAATCAGTCTTATTTTTAATAAAGAAGTCTTACTGCGAAAATCAGTCTTACTGTGGATAATGTTGAGCTTAACTTCTAATAAATACAAGTTTCACTGTTGATTTATCAACGTTAAAAATAATTATATCTTAATGCTAATTTAAATTAGTATGCACGAGTCAGTCTTTTTTGAAGGCGAAAATCAGTCTTACTGCGGATAATATCTTGACCTTAATTTCTAAAAATAAAAGTTTCACTGCTAATATATCAGGTTAAAAATAATTATCAGTTTTACTGATAATATGTTGATCTTAATTTGTAATAAATACCAGTTTCACTGTTGATTTATCAACGTTAAAAATGATTATATCTTAATGCTAATGTAAATTATTATACACACATCAGTCTTACTTTAAGGCGAAAATCAGTCTTAGTGCGGATAATATCTTGATCTTAATTTCTAATAAATATGAGTTTCACTGTTTATTACGTTAAAATAATTATTTCTTAGTGCTAATTTAAATTAGTATAATACACAAATCAGTCTTAATTTAAGGCGAAAATCAGTCTTACTACGGATAATATCTTGATCGTAATTTCTAATAAATAAAATAAATATACAAAATCATAAAATTCGTATGGAAGTTTATACTTAATTCGTATTTTACGATATGAGATACATACTTATTATTATGTATAATAATATACATGTATAAGGTTCATCTACCTATCCACATTATAAAGTACTCGATGGTAGACAATAGTAACAGTAATTAGATCATGTCATGAATCGTTGAATATTTGAAACTCTGGTTGTTTCCGCGACTGTACCTTGCTTATGGCCGATTTCACCAACGATCCCTATCTTTTAGGGGACACTTTATTTCTTTCAGAGGCCACCTAGCGATTGTTTCGATTTGCCGAAAGTAAGAATTTTCTAAGTGTAAGAATCATCTGGGCTCCTAAGGGACCCCCTAAATATAAGAGTCCGGCCACAAAAACAATCGCTAGATAGCTAAGAAAAAGAGCTAAGTGTCCCTTAACTGTTGGTGAAATCGGGCATTAGTCTCATGGATGAGAAAAAATCAATTTTAACAATTATACATCTTTATTTTATTTTCTGTGGATAACTTTGGGACTCACGTTTGGATAAATCATAACGCTACTCAAAGATCCTTCTAACTTTAATTCTTGAAGTTTGGCTTACTATTGTTTATTTAGGTAGGGACTAAGCACACACACCTGCATCAAATGTACCTAAAATATTTATGATATATTTGATCAACCTGTATCTTGCCTGTAAAACTACACTGAAAAGGATAGAAATTCTCCTGTTTATTTTAAACGAGTAAACATTCACAGGGTATTTCAGAGAAAGGACATATCGTATTCAACTGAACGTCTCTAAAACAAGAGCCAATCATTAAAACATCAAAGCGCATCCCGAAGAATCCGTATTTAACTAATTTAGTCAGCGATCCGAAGGATTAACGCCAGGAAACCTGACAACAGGATACGTCAATTTAAACTGGTCGAAGGAGAGGACAATGATGTCATAACTACCTCTCATTCTGTAGATTCTTCACCTCACCTTCCGATCCCACAGGCCAAGCGACAATCCCAACTTAACCGCATCCATTGGTGCGTCGCGTCTTACAGACGCAGCTATTAGTAAAGAATGCCCAATGCGGCATCGTACATCGGGTTCAGTATTAAGCGTGAACGCGATAGTGGCGTAGTGAAGTGGCAGGACGTGCACAGTAACAAAGGAATATCTCTAAACAGGCCATTAATAAGGAGTCGGTCGCGAGTGTTGGAGTGACTTCCGCCGGATTCCGGGAAGAGTGGCACGGGACAGGAATAGCGACGCGGCACGGCAACCCATCAGCCACTCAGGCGATCACTGCAAGCAAGCCAATCGGTCGGCTGCAACTTGCAAGGCTATCAAAAGGTGCAACCGTAAGATAGGATAGGTGCTGATTGAAAGTTTAGTAGTGACTGCCAAGTCATTATCTGAATAAGTTTACTTACAATGGATAATGGGAGTGAGTTGTGCTTACTTCGAGGGATTAAAATTAAACAATCGCGTGAAAATTTAATTAACTACTTAGTTAGTTTCACTTCGATCCCGTTGTCACGAAATAGCAAAACCTGCATCAGGAAACTTAAAATTACAATGAGTAGGTTGTACATTATGTCATTCAATGTGCGTCCACCTGTATGTTCTCATCATAGGAAAATTTTATGTTTTATTACATGGTTTTAGTAAGTAATCATGGTAATTATGTCCATCTTGTACCGCGCATTAGTGCTAGTCTAGACAGTTTCAAAACTAGAATGCATAAAGCATCCTTTTAGGTCCAGACCACTTCCCTTTTAACATCAATGTAAGTATGCAGCACTGGCTAGGTCTATAAAACAATTTGGAGTCCTCTCATGGATTCTTGAGCTACATTTCTACGCATATCATATATTACCCCCACGGTTATGGGAAAGTTTATCTCGAGGACGATTTTAAGTGTTTACCATTTATAAAATGTGTTATGAAAGGGACTTCTCATAAAGACATTTATAATATTAAAGTGTCTCCAGGCGTAGCGCGGCGGATCAAAAAACATTCCTATCATTATTATTATATTACTATGGAAGGTTTTTCAGAAACACACCTCTATTGTATGGTGTAAGGATTGAATCGGCCGAAGGTGGCAATCTCGGCGATATGTTTACTCATATTGTGCCGTCACGTTTCACAAAACGAGATAAAGATATATTCGAGGCTGGGGGAGAAAGGGACGATGGAGGTGTGGACCACCTTGTTAGCCGTAATCGGTTTATGTAGCTTGTTAAAAATTAACTTATTATAATTTATAAATGGAGCTTAGCTGGGTCGGATGGTGGAAAGAGAGGAGTAATGTACTGTGCCAAATGTCGACCATTCGGCAATGGGAGTGTTATTTCTCGTGTTCATGCGGTAAAAATATTTTGACAATTTTCTTTCACAAACTCACCTAGTAGGTGTAGTACATAACCAAATGTTATCGTCAGAATTTTCGTGAAATGATGCTGCATGTATAAATTAAATTTTCTCTATTTTGATTCACATTCAGTCCAGTTTAGGTCATTTCTCACTTTGCTCCCCGGTGGCACACCCGGCCGCCGCGGGGGTCGCCGACAAAGCCCTCCGGGGGGCGTGGCCGGCACTTCCACCTCCGCGTGCGTGTGCGCATCGCGCAGCAAGGTGGCAGGCAATATAGTGACATTTCTGTAACGCTCGTTTTTGTTCATTCCGAGTATTCCGACATGCATTCTAAATTCCATTCCAAAAACTTATTACCCTTAGCTTAGGGTAGGCTGAAAGGGTCAAGGTAAACTGGGACATTTCTGTAACGCTCGTTTGTTCATTCCGACACCCATTCTAAAATTCCATTATAAAACTTACCCCAAAGAGTAGGCGGAAAGGGTCAAGGCATCAAATTGGCAAAGTATCACTAAGTGAGAGTTCTTGAAGACCTCAACCGTAAAAGTAATCTACAAAGTGTCAATGTTAACCGTTGATAAAGCTTCAATTATTAATTAAGTAAGTAAATGTCGAATAATTTCGTGCTCTTGTAATGCCTCTCCAATAGTCTCCAATATTGAAGGTAGGTGGTCCATGCCTCCATGAAAATTAAAATCAATTAAATTAGCAGATGTTACTAAAAGACAGTCACGGAACTCTCAACTACTTAATTTATCGGATGTCTGTTTAAGGCAAACATTTACTATTTCGGCATGTTGAACTATGAATACACGATAAAAATCGTCAGAAATAAATAATCTTTGATTGAGTCGAGCCATAATTATGAGTTCATCGTCATATGCAAATATACTTATATCAAACTCCACTCCACTACTATTTTACAGTAAATAAATCAAATTAGAGTCAGGTGCTGTTAAGCAGCACTGATAATTTCTTTAAAAGTTAGTTTTTTTACCATTTGTGTCGTATGTGTTCCTGCTACATTCTATCTAACTTGACGGTTGATGTGCCTTGTTATAAATAAATAATTAGGTAAATAACTTGATGTGGTTGAACTGACAATCCCTTTGTTACCAGTATGTGCCTGCCTGCGGTGTTTTCTGATCAAAGCCCACTAAATCAACACAAAGTCAGTCCAAACCACTAGTTATGAATATATGAATTAAGACTGTATGAGGTCTAGACTGGGGTCACGCCATGACCGCGTAGGTTCGCGTTTTGGCCGCGCCGCGCACCCACGTACAGGCCGCATAGGCATTGTCTACCCACATGTGGTGTGCCACAGACATGATGAGACGATGCGGAGACGTGATATCATATCATCTATGATGGGAGACGGCTGATGACTTTAATAAGTCGATGCCACCGTTTGGGAGTAGGGTATGTAAAATTTGTTTAGGACTTTATAAAAAGCTCTAAATATCTTTAAGAATTTTACCAGTTGGGGAAGCACAGTTGATGCAACCGTTAGCTAGTCATCTTGCCCAGGAGGTTAATCCATCACCGCAACAGCTGTGAAGATGCCGAACAGTGATAAAAGAGACATCTTCCAAATCAGAAGCCGCATTAAAATAATATCTAAAGATGAATTGTTTTGTGAAAAACATGAATGGTTAAAAGCGTAAAATCTGTGGGAATTGTTGTATGGAATAAGCGCATAATCCTCAAGATGTCATCGGATTAGGTCCGCGGGCCCACACCGAGGCATTCAGCGCTAAATTCCATAAGATTCCATTATTCCCGCGCGAACGCAACAAAGACATCTATTTCTGTAGCGCGACTAATGTAGGGTAAACACTACTTTTAGCGGTCACTAACAATTGGTTGTGTCCGGTTCAAGGCGGGCGGCGACCATTACGGCTGTTACCGTCTTCTCGGTAAACGGGGGATTAGAATACAACTTGTGTGGCGGAAGGAAGTTTAAATCTACACAATTCTTTGACGGACACCGAGAGAGAAAGAACGAAAGAATCCCAGCGCAAATTCCATACGTAGTTGCTGGTTCCCGATACTTCTGCAGGATAAATCAGACGCGATACGACATTCTCGAGTAATATATCGCTCGCAATAAGAGCTAATAAAAGATGTTCTTACTATGCTTGATTTAGAACAAAGGCTCGGTGTAAAATCAAGCAATAAAGAAGCATGCTGCAGGAGAGTCGGCGTGGGCGTGAGAAAGCTGCGAGGGCGGCGCGCGCGCAGCTAATGTACAGCTCAAACACGCACGCGAGAACAATACCGGAGCCTTTTTATGTTCATATGTTTGATATATATTTTGATGTGTTTAGCGTCTGAGAGAGTTGCTAGTTATTTTTCTAATGTCCGAGTAACGGCTTGTGTGATGGTGCTTTCTCCTGCTGCGCTTGTGGGGAGCGGGTAGAGTCGGACGAGCTGGAACCTTGTCAAAGTTGATGCTAATTTGGAATGTTGTTCTTTCTGACAGGCCTTGTAAATGAATATCAGTAGGAAAATACAAGTTAATTATAATCTATTCTAAATATCTATTCTCTGTCTATTTAGAATATTCGTAATAAGTATGTTAATGAAAGAAGGTTATGAAGTTTCATAGAATAAAAGCTGGATATATTTCAATTTTCAAACCTCGGCAATATTTCCAGTTTACTGTTTAGCAGTACACATGAATGAATACCGCAATATTTCCACTACCAGTTTCGTGAAACTACAAAAGGGAATATTGCCCCAAAACTAAGGAATTCATCAAGTGTTTCTAGATTGTATTGCTCTATTGCCGTATGTAGAGGTATATCTCACAGGGTTCTATCTCATCCTCCTAGGGCACGTCTGTCGGTCTGTGCGCGGGCGCCGGCTCCCAGCACAGATCCTTATCTCTCTCCCACCGCCACTCCGCGTTGACTAATTGCACCGTTGCGCACTCGCCATGAAATTATCCCATTTAAACACATACATTACTAAACAATCTTATAGAACACTGATTAATTCGCCGAGATTGCCACTTTCTTTAGGTATGGACTCTCTGATAACTTTATTCACTAAGAGATGGTTCTGTGTATGTTATTAATTAGGAACAGAATCCCGGGTGAAGTAAGTGTATAAACCAGCTATGTGTGCTCTTATGTTATTTGAGTACAAGCATTAATAATGAATGACGACTTTATTTACTGTGTAAGGCCACGATCAATCAACCAATGACTGGTAAGTCAGAGAAAAACTATACGAATACATAATAATGAGCCTCCAAACATTCTGATTACTTATAATAAGAATCGCTACGTTAATCTAATGAGGCAAGCAACCGTGACAAATAACAGGCTTTGAAGCTTTCCGTACTTTGTCTATTTCTAACAGTCATCATCATCCCTTCCTAGTGCATTTTCTTATGGGATCGATTCTCGTCAGTGCCTGTTTTAATTGGTAGCCCTTTCTGAACGCCCAGTTAATAGCCCGCCGACTGAAGACGGCGGCTGTTATTAGACGGACGTCAACGCATACCTGTCCAACAAGGGGCGTCTACCCTGCTGTTCTATTCACATGCATAATGTAAAGTTAATTTGTCCTGTGAGCTTACCATTCCCACTCGTGCATGCCTCATACGACACCAGGCCTATCATTTCTAGGTTTATGCACTCTTCTTATCAACAATCAATCTCTATCGATGGATCCGCCTGAAATGCTCATGGAACTGGGGTGTTACGTCTTTGGGAATAGTATTCAATTTCGATCGGTTCAGAAAGTAGAGTTGGGGGTTGTCGACGTACCGCGTCCAGCGATGGCCCGGGGCCGCATGACGAATCCAATTACCAGCCACTAACGAATGCTGTCGGACGTACACTATTTATGTTTCCTCGCAGTCGCACTGTAAATATTTAGTCCGAGAGGCGTCTGGCATCGCCCTTGTCTTATCTCTTCATCTGTATAAACGATTTCACGGACTACCCTCGCCTCGACGCGTGCCGACGCGACGACAACATACACGACGCAGACCTGTCGCCACCGATAGCTAAGTGCCAACAAATTGGATAGAAACATAAACAGTAAGTACCGCAACCTGGATAGTAAAGTGTCTGGAGGATCTGCTAGACTTGAATGACGGGACTGTATCATAATAAGTGGTGTAGTAAATCAGCGCTGGACGGTGTTTGTCGGCACTAGTCGCGTGCGCCGCTGCGCATAGGCATCGACAGGTGATGCAGCGATTATCTGCTAATTTATACCCACCGCTCAACTTCTGTTCTCTCATATTATATTTATTCATTTCGACACAGCACAAACGAGCCAGCTAAATATAGAGAGCGGCATTCCAGGCAGGCGCCTTGTAACTGTTGGATTATTTGCCTTTTTTGCGATTCGTTATTTAAATGGCCGAAGTCCAAGAGTCCGAAGGCGGGGGTTGTAAAGGCGAGGAGCTATCGAGATCGCGGTTTATTGTGCTGCCGTGATGTCACCAGCGTGCCATCATAACTCGGCCCGATTTGGAATCTTTACGATCGACACCTCCACAGCAGCTCTACAACAGTTCATTCACCGGCGCACCAATGTTAATGTCACTGTCAACATGCATTCCTTATTTGTAATAGACAAATGTGGCTCCGCTATATTCGATACGGTAAAATGTGGACTCACCTATCTGAGGTCAGAGTCTGAATGACCAACTGTATGTAAACGTAAAATTAAACTAGTCCTTGAGAGATGACAAAGGACGATCGACGACATCAGGAAGCCTCTGGGTTTCCCAAAAGGACGTGACCCTCATTGCTGCGACAAACATGGATCAAATGATATGTTCATTCAAATCAATAGGCCTACTCATTTGAATATCTATTAGGTAAGTAGGTATCACACCTACCATAAACGATCAAGGTCTGGGACTAAGTCCGTAAGTGGTAGGATTGTTGCCTAGATATCAGACGTGATGAGACTCTTGTATTTTTCGTTGCTACCCCTAGCGAAATACGGTATGGTACCTATCTTCTTTCATATCGACCGATATTAAGCGTTGTTCAGGGCATGACTAGCATAGACCAAGATTCAGAAATCAGTCAGTATACTAGAATATGATCAGAAATATCACTGACCCAGGCAGCCACCTGCGTAAACAAGATAATAACAGGCATTAAAGGCGTCATACCTGATCGATTTTAACCCTTTCGTTTCTTTCTATTATTGTAAACAAATCAAGGAAGGAAAGGGCAGGTGCGTGTGAACTTGCCGCGCGTGAAATTGTTGTAAATTCGCTTCAGTGTGGTCTCGGGTTAAAAAAGTGTGACTCCTCTGACCTCGTGGATCGAGATACTACCCCCGATTCGCCACGGATCGGCGCGACCTCCTATCATCATCATTTGGCCCTCCCGGGAATTGAAACACGCCATTAACCCTCCAAAGAGTACAATGTGGTTGACTCACGCCGTTTTTGTCCGACACCTCCCGAAATAATGCATTGTTGATGATTCTGTTGTGCCTAAGCTGTGATGTGACGGCCTGTTGACTAGGGGCTACTGATATGTTTATAATTTATGAAATACACTCCGACTTTTTTGAATAGAGTATTTCAATTGGGATATGAAGGGCAATTTATAGTGACATATTTTTGAGTATGTTTACATTTAACTTTTACGTCCTTTTGTATGATAATTTAACAGAGCGGTGGTATGTAATGTTTTCTCGACTCTCTGTCTCGGTTGGGAAAAAGTGCAATATTGCCGATTAGACATTCTGAACATATTTTACCATTGTGATTGTTGCAAGACAATAGGAGATCTTAGAAATTAATGTCATGATCAATGTCGACGAATGCAGTGATTTTCCATGACGACAATAGGATCTTTTCGGAAAGACGCCACTGTATTTCACATTGTGCTGGCGGCTGGTTAGTTTTACAAATATCGTATCGTGGTTTCAATAACTTACAAAGAGAGGTCTGAGGCACTCAACCTCTCTACGTTTTTATAAGCGAAAGAGAAAAAAAGCCAAAATGTGAATGTTTCATCAGGATTGGGATCAAAGCGGCCGTTCGGGTCCGAGGCGCCAAGATCGCAACGATACCGTCGCTAGAACAGTAATCCTCAATAAAATCTCAATTTAGATGGCACCGATACAGTGTGAATTACGGACGGAGCTCCGGCCCTGTTTGGACAGAACACGAAAACCTACTCGGCTATGGAATGCGCCCCGTCTCGTCGCCGCCACCAATCATTGCGACCACCTGATTGAACCCTCTCGCGAGCAAGACCTGTACGAAGAGAGCCCTTAATACTCGTACTAAAGCTTTTCTTCGCTCTGATCTTGAAGCTTTGAAAGCTGTATAGTAAGAGTGGGTAAGATAATATAAGTACATAGGTAGCCCAGCACGACTCCTGTACTCGGATTAATGAAGCCTTGACGCCTCAGCGACAGGCGGCACGCCTACGCGTATTTATATAGACCTTTATCTCTTTTTGGACCCCCACCACCCCACAGATAAGAAGGACATCGCAGTGGGCATTTAAAAATAAATTTGTCGGAAGTGATAAATGATGGATATAACTTTTATTATTTCAAATTAAATTAACGATCCGACCCGTCTACCTTTTCTCACATTAGAGGGATCTTATCTGGAATGATTGCTTCCATTACCTTTGAGAATGGACACGTTGTTCTGTGGACGTTTCCGAGATAAAGAAATTATTCCGTAAAGCAATTAATTTTGATTGAGGTGTGTGTATTTATTTGATTAAGTAATTGTTTTTGTTCCCATTGGAATACCTCAAGCAGATTTGATGAGATTGGAATACTCTGAAGCAACGTGACAGGATTTTTTCAGATACATTTTAGAAGTCTATATCGTGTGATACACTGTCTTATTCCATTTCGTGCAAATACAAACTTCTAACATAAGAACAGAAGAAGGTAAAGATCTACCCAGTGGCAATAAAAGGCTATAATTGAGCATCATCGGAGTTCACAATGACATATTAATACAAGCATATTGTTTGGCGTGTGGCTGATTCCCACAGTGGACTAATACATTTTCCATGTTCCAGTTAGCGCCCCATAAATTGATTAGGGCTCCGCGGCAGGGACAGGGTCAAAAGGTTTTTTTATGCCTCCGAGCAGGTAATGACTTATACCGAGTCGTGCTGGACTCACGGTGCGATGGAGGATACAACCAATTCGGTGTCAAGTAATATCGCATTGGAGAAAATTATAATTAAATGGTAGAGCTTGGGCGGACAAAAGCGCAGGGAGAAAATTGGGCGGGCGGCGGCGGAAGTAAGAAACGAATGGGCCGAGCGAATAGAAATTGCATAAAGATTATGCGATGGTATTGAAATATTGAAATTAGTGTCCCCAAACAACTACTGTATTGAGGATATAACTTAGAAATAGAAGGCGTGTCAAGGCAAGGTGGATCTCTACAAAACTATAAGTGAACCTACAAAACAAAACATAACCCCCTACTCAGGGGGTTGAAGTCATAGATAATGATAAGGCAGAAAGGAGGATGCAAACTCTTTGGTTGAAGTAAACTACATAAATCCAATTTGTTGAAGTGCTCTGCGACATTTCCTTTCTATAGGCTTCCTTAGAACTGAGGCTTTTATACCTACTTACCTATTCATTCTAACCGCTTTACGATTAAATCGACGTAATGGAGTGAACTAATTTCCTGCAAGGAAATTGCTTTCCCGGACTCTGCGATTTCCCTAAAAGCCTTCAGTACGAAGTCACTGCTCAAACATTCATCATTCAAGCAAAATCTTTCGTAACAATGGCTGCCATATTTGTTATGAAAATAGCAAATGGAGCAGGAACTATTGTGGTGACTATGTACATTGTACATTTCACAGTCAATATCGAGGGGAAAGACCTCGTTTCCGTAATATTTCTGTCCATACAGGGTGATATTAAATAATTAAGAGCTATGGGCAGCGATGCGCACGTACTTAACTCACCTATCCAAATGTTCATAAGTATATGCCAATTAATGATTCTTTGGATTGTTTATTATTTTTTATTATTGTCTTCTGGGACTTTCCCCATAACGAACCGAAAATAAGATTCCGTGAACCTGAGGAACAATACAAGCCGTAGGTATTGTATATGAACAAAAAGGCTTGAGGTGACAAAATAAATAACAATTTGGCCCACCACTGGCCCACCCCGCCGCCGCCGGTCGTATGTGGTTCGCTTGCCGTCTGCCGGGATTAGCATAAGAATGCCACATTACTGCGCCCACGATAAGTATACTATCCACATTATCAATCTACATCTTGAACCTAAAATCGTGCTTATTTTCATAAGCCTTTGAGTCTATACGAGTGAGGTAACTTTGTTGACAGTACTTGGAGTGCGGTCCACGCATGAGCCTCTCCTCCTTGTCTCTTTTCTGTAGAGGTTTTAATTTTGATTTACGATTCGTGATTGTTTTGTTTACACGTACTTTTTTGTGGAAAATAATATAAATAATAAACTCTGGCTGTCATTCTTACTTTACGCCTGACTATTTAAAACAATAATAAATTAATACAGATTTTTTATTTTGGGCACGTTTCTAGTTTTTGATCGACATGTCCTGTGTAAGTTGTAAAAAAATATTTTCATGACCATCTTTTCATATTCATGACATTTTCCTATATAAAAGCCAGTCACCAAGTGTTTCTAACTTCAAACCTACTAACTAACTGCAAAAATCAAATTTTTAGATATAAATAGATTTCATTATAAATAGATATACACGCTACCAATAAAGTATAGTATTAGTATAGTGGAAATATACAGCACATAAAATGTCAAATGCAAACCTTATCAATTACTCAAATAAAACTTATACACCGTCTGTCTGACCCATATACATAATAATATAAGTAACTCAATTAATTAATAAAATTAAAAAGGATTACCTGTAATAAATTCACGGTCACCATTAGGACGACACTAAAACTCCTACTTAAGATTCCTTTAAGCAAATATTTAAAAAAATATCACGCATACCGTAGGGTTGCCACAAAATGTTGGTTAATCCTCCCTAAGCAAGGTTTTCTAATAGAAAATATTAGTGAAGTAGTTATGTGATTTTCGGCTAATACTTATTCGTATACTTAGCCAGCCATAATTAATAATATTAGTCCTTGAGAACTTTCCCTATATGACTGGGTCGTTTCTTGGGGTAATTTTTTCAGAACTGAAACCTGTTTCATGAGTTCATATTCAGTTTTAATAGGTATCTCGGTTCGAATAAGTTTTAGCTTGTTTTCTGGAAGTGGTATCCCTAGCTGAGATTCCAATATAATGAATTCCTTTCATACGACCCTTTGACGGGTTTATGCATTCATTCGATTTAGGACGGTTGACCATTTCAGATACTTAACTACGTAATTAACGCGAATCGACCTTTCTGGTTATTTATCGGATTAGTTATGCTTCGGGATGCAGAAATAAAAACATGCTATACAGTCAAGAAGAGGAAACCTGAGATTTGCGATAGCCCGCGCGCACAGGGCGGCCAAGGGCTACAGCGGGCTACTTGACAAGAGAGGACTATATTTATTTCAGTTAAATTGTGTTTTACAGGAAAGTTTTGGGGTAGTTTTCCACTAGGGGCCCTTTAGAGTACAAATTGACTGAATTAATTGACGAACGAAACTTACACTAGACATTTCTTACACTTCGTCGAAGTTTTATCGGATGGAAGCACTTACCAATCACTTTTCTCAAGTATCGCCTTCTTAACTATACTATACATATATTATATGTATAGCATATAGCTATGCATGCTAGTCACCTTTCACGAAAAAAATAATTTTATGCTACTGCGTAATTGAGTTTTGTGTTAGATACTGTCGGCATCTAATTCGCAGACAGTTGTCCAAAAGTCGACTCTCCATAAGGTCAATGAGTAGGTTGTTCTTTCTAAATTCGCTTCCCACTGCTTAACGTGGTCAGTAACGGTTCATTAGCTGTGTCGAAATGTTTAAAGGTCATGTAAGTACCATATGCGAAATATAATATTATTTTATCCGTTAACTAATTCACAACTAACAGAAAATTGTTTAAGGACATATGAATCAGTCAATGATGTCTTGAGTTACTGGAAGTTTTTATTAAATAAAAATCATAAGTACTTTCCCACAAGAAGAACTAATAAAATAAACAAAATAACAAACGACGCTGCTCAGTGTTAATACGCGTTTAAGATAATATATTTTTCCAGTCTAAAAATAAATGTCCGCCTCATAAATCGTACTGGACCTTATCGAGTCGAAGTGACAATAAGAACTCGATAAGGGGACTGGGGTCCTGCCGGACCTCGGTTCCAAAAACTTAAACTTTAACGTTAACGTTTGAATTTAGTTTAGAATATCAAGGCTGGACTTTTTTAACTTATCTCCGGATATAAAGACTCGATGGTGAGTCTCGCGCGCGCAGCCGAAGTGTAATCGGTGTTGCATCTTAATTTAGTTGTCGTGTATGGTGGGAGGTGGTTAGGAGTTTAGGACCTAACCCGGAGTGGAGGTCGGTATCGCTTAAATGTGACACATATATTATTGTGGAATTTATCAGGCTTTTTTGTATAAATAATTGATGGGCCGAGCTGCTTAGTTTGCTCTACGTCTTACTTGTGGCACTGCCGCTTAGCACAAAGATTCTTCCGACGGGAAATTACCTTGATGATTAATTCAAAATAGCGGCACATCATTGGCTGAACCAGTTGTCAAAGCAAATCTTCTATTCTACTTCTCTGCTCTAACATCTGTCTGTCATAAAATATGTATGTACTCACCACATTGATGAACTCCTGAAACGTGATGGAGTCCGATGAAGAACTTTGCGCTTTGTCCAATAGGATCTGAAACACAAAAATTGTTTCATTCAAGCTTGTACTTAGTTAGTCGCTTGACATCTTTGTACCGATTTTTATTGTGAACGAAACATAGTGTCACGCCTTTTCCCATGCAGGGTGGCAGTGGTACAGTTGCGTCAACGTTTAGGGGTCGATTACACGATTTTTGTGTCACACGAATGAGATTAATTCACACGAATGACGCGTCATTCGTGTGACGTGAAATAAGGTGTTACGCACGCCGTAAATAGCGTTGCAAGCGTTTCGAATCTGCTACGAACGTTGTTACGGCACACTGCAAATAGCGTTACGAATCTTCTACGAGGGTCGACTTTTTTATGTCACACGAATGACATTAACTCACCGTCATTCGTGTGACCTGAAATCGACCCTTAGCCAGTTGTTTGATAATAATCTACTGCGCGACAGGGAGCAAGTCTATCGCCGCTGCTATGTATAACTATGAGAAAACACAAAAACGTTTGTGAAAAGTTACGTGTATGTGTAGATAAATTTGTAATACCCTTTTCAGGGTGCATGTACCCTGCATACATTTTCCATCTGTAATCTGTATTGTACATGTTATATACAAATAAATGAATATGAATATTTATTTATTCTCATACAAACCTCACGTTTGTGTGTAGAAACTTGGGCTTTGAAGTCTGGGTGCTCAAGAGTGACTAGGAAGTCTGGCCAAGGTATCTCACCGAAGCCTTCTGGGTCAAACTGGAAAGTAAACATAATACACCTATTCTAGAATGAGCAAGTATTCGAAATTCCAAAATCTTCGTGTATCTTGGCCATTGTCAACCTGTGATTCTCTTTCATGACTGGCCTCAGTAGGTGCCGTATAAATCCTACCAGTACAGTACTGACCATTTCTTACAAGCCCCGGTTGACAATAATCTTCCACACCAGGATCTAGAATCTAGGGCAACCTGGCTCTCTGGTTTCCACGTCGTGCTCATGTCAGAAATGACATTTAATTAATTTAATTTCTGACATTTAAACCTTAACCGTAAACTGTAGGTACTATTTTTATTAATATCCCTGTGTTTATTTGTCAAATAAATATATTTCTATTTCTATTTCTAAATAAATCTAAACAAACATTAAGTAATGGCTCCTTTTCAAAGAAAATAATGGTCGTTAGTGATAATGTCAAAATATTTTAACACCTTTCAAAACAAGCATTTTTACGATCACGTATCACTGAAGAGCTTATTAACATTTCACCCGAGCTTCCAGTCATCCTCGTAGATGTCACAATCCCGCGCCTTTACTGCGACCGCGGCTTTATTGTTTGTCTTCACGCTAATCATTTCGGATATTTTAATATTTTACGCAGTTTCCGAAACAAACTTAATTCGGCTTGTTCCCATCTCGTCACTTCGATATTTAGTGTCAGATGAGGCAGGCTCATTTTAATGTAATTTTTGTAGTACCTACCTACTCAGGCATTATATTGTGGTTACGATCTTAACCAGTATCAAAGTCCTTTACGAGAAAATAATTAAGATAAGAGTAATCGTAGCGAGGTGTAGATTGTACAGAGGAAAACACGGGCGCGCGCGGGGCGTTATGCTACGGTGGAGTTACGCATTACGCTATAGTCTATACTAGAGATATAGACTCTATAGTATAGGAGTACTTACATCTAATGGGCCTATTAGACTACGCTGTCGGCAGGGCCCTGTCTGACTCACTGTCTCTTTCTAGTCGTTCCATCAGAGTGAGACGTTCCATCAGAGTGAGACGTGACAAATCGTGCCCTGCCGACAGCGTAATTTAATAACCGCTTATGATATGAGCTGTCAAACCGATTTACTCCCATGAAAGGGTGATTTATCTGGCGAAAAATTTTGGGAATTTACCCCAAAAAACACCCATTTGTGGGTTTTTATCGGGTACCAATTTTAGTGACGGTATTTGTAAAACGACTATTCGTACCTCTTCTCTCCCGTTTTCTACCTAGATTAGGCTGGACAAAGGCATGAGTATTAAAATAAAAGGAACCGTCGTAGGCCTGAATGTTCTGGTTCACAAAAACACGCAACACAAAAATATATTCGAAATTCGGCCTAAAAGTTCCATGTTGTCATGTAGGTATAACATTTTCTCAAATTGTCAAGGCAGGCAGGAGCATAGGGGAGTACAGCTAACGATTTAGTCCAGTAGTCTCAAGGCGCCCCGCCCCTATCGTCAGTCCCAAGGATTTTATCTATATGTGCATTACGTGACCAAGTGGCGTTTGATGCGGCGCTACCGATTTTGAAACACTCTTATCTCATCGCAGGACCTTTTTATTCGTCGCTGCAGCTCATACATTTTAAATGAGATGGGAACTTTAAACTTTAGTAGGGTGATTTTTATGGATGTTGAGGCAGGTGCGGTCCGTTTGATGCAGACATGACTTTTAGCATGTTTATCACGACGAGAAACCGTTTTAGGAACAAATTCCCAGGTAGTGAACTCTAAAAAGTTGTATAAAAATGAAGTGGAAGAAGAACTCACTCTGTCAAATAGCAGGCGCCATTTCTGAAAGATAAGTTTATTTTGTTATTAATATGAGAATTGGTGAAATTATAAATATAACTTATAAAATATAAGGTTAAAATTTTACAAGGAATATCAAAATACGGGCTAATCTTGGGTTATGAGCCTCTACCATGGCATGTGGGAAACGATGTGTGTTATAAGAGTTTCGGGTTGAACGAGGCTTCGTTACTGTGACTCTACCACCCGCATCGGAAAAAGCGTACGTAGTTTCTAAATAGGCGGATAGTCTTTAATTTTATCCCGATTTTAGTCATAACAGGTTATTTCAACTCACATCATGCATCAACTCCCTCCGTATCTCATTCTCGTCCAACTCAGAGCCGAGGTCCGTGTGGTCTGTATCGTACACCGGGTCTGCCGCCCTCGACAGCGAACCCAGGGAGTCTCTGGCCGACGCCAGGGACCCAGTGACAGTGGGCAGGACCCCAGCCTCGATGCCAGACTCCATGGAGGTGTTGGTTGATACCAGGGCGGCAGTGGTGGTCGGGGGGTGGAGGCCGCCGCCGCCGCCGGTGACCCAGACTGACATCTCGGCGCTACCAACATCCACTTAATTATGCGAGCCTGGTAGTTTTTATTTGGACTTTTTGGGCATCGGCATCGTTTAAGTTCATTATTTTTATGGATGGTCGATGATTTGGGACAGAAATTAGGTGATTTGGATAAACTTAGTAGTTAACTTAGCGTAACTTTGGCGAGGTTTTGGACGTTTATTAAAAATACTGTCTGGTAAGAAAGTAGATAAGCTATAGAGGTGGGAGGAAGATTTTAAGGCACTTTGTTTAGCAATTACGTTGATTTCAGCTCGACCTGAAATAAACAGAAATACATTTATTCCTGTAGTACCAACATCAAGGTTGAATCTCTTTGGAATAAAGCAGCTTTGTGACTTCACCCTACCGGATTCCAATAAGAACATTACAGGCCCCAACAATAGCCGTTTTACCCCATACCTGCTTGGTAACAGGCCCTTAATTATTCCAAAGCAATGCATAATGAACTAGGTTAAACTCGTAAAACTACTGGGAACGATTATAATTGAATCAAGCAAACGAACTTGTATGAGGATGTGGAATTGTGAAGCCATACGACCAGAGGGGTACGTGAAGTGCCTTCCTTGCTATAAATTATGTATTCGTCAGTATACGCTGCTTAGTTTGTAGAGAATTCGAATTACAAACTAAATTGTCAAATTACTTTGCATAAAATACTAGGAATGCGAAGACCTAACTTCTTCCCTGCCTTAAAGTAGATTATACCTATATACTTGTAAAATTAACTAAGCAACTGCCTTTTGTCAATTTAGCCCGGGTCTCTCAAGAGACGGATAAACAGTCAGATAACTTTTTTTGACACTATTATTTTGAAATGACTAGCTTTATATTTTAATAATTGTAAAGCCCTCAGTTTATGACAATAGGTATATTATTGTTAGGGTCTCCTAAATTCGTGGTCAAACTGCTACGGAAGGGCTCTAAACGTAACATCGTCGTTGTAAACATCATTAAATTTTCCGCAGCCGGGCGATAGCCAATCAGCGTGGAGGAAATGAGTGCAAAGCCCTCTCGCCGTTCGCCCAAGGGCTTCATTCTACCCTCTTCTGGTTGCTATGGCAACGGGGAGATTTCACACACCACTCGCTAGGTAGCTAGGAGGCTCCCGTAGTTTGAGCAACTTTGTTTTACGACATGACTTCTGAATTATTTAGTGACGATAAGGTATTTGCTGCTCGTATTTATTTATGAGATGACTCTCATTCATCTCATTCTTCTACAGAAAAGTTATGTACCTACCTATTTGTGTAGTGTAGCCTCTGTGATGAGATGAAGATGAATTTTATTTTTTGAAAACCTTTTAGCAAAGGGTTTCCTGTACAAATGTGTTTTATTCATAGCAACGCAACGGCTACTTTTCGAATGGCTTAACTAAGCTGACAGCAATCTTAACACAACAGAAATATAATGCTCAGGTACACAATAAATGGAAAGCTATGCATAGGTAACTACTTATTTGTTTTCATGAATGAATCGTAACGTAACAAATTAACGATCTGTTTACCCCTCAACCACATAACCTGCAACGCTAACAATGCAATCAAAACACTCACCAAAGTCTATCGTCATTTCTGTTACCAATCACAACTATCATAAGGGGCACTTCACACTGGTCATTTCGGGTAATTACTCACTGAATTCCGTGTCAAGAGCACATTACCGGACACATACGGCGCGGCTGCGATCCGTCAAAACATGGATCACGTTGCTTATGTTGCAGTTGGATGGCGTCGGGAGTTGGCGCATGCGTGGATGATGAGAAGGGAGGCACGAGATAAAGAGACAGTGTGAGCGACCCCTAAGGCTATGAGAATAGATAGGCACCAAAATTAATATTTATGGGTATTTCTCTTTTCTTGTCGTGTATATAGTTGGGGTGTAATCCGGAAAGAAGATCTAGGACAAAATAGTTCCCTTTGTTGAAGTTGGGAGATGCTAGTTTGACCAAATTGGCATTACCTTGATAATAGAGGTAGGTTATGTATACAAGGTGTAACAGAAGGGGGTGCACTGTACAAGCCGAAAGAGTGTTGTTAGGGGCATCATTCTGAACAACAGCTGAGCGCTAGGCCCAAAATGTACTGAATAATGAAAGATGCCTGTCAGCTTAGTGGTAGAGTAGGTACGTAATCGAAATAGACGATTATAATTTCATGCTATCCACTACGGCGTAGGTAAAGGTACTTATACCTTGTAGGATCTTCATTCAGTTCAGTCAGTCAAGGTCATTTCTCTAATCGGTGATATGATATGGTATTCTCATTCCCTCTTCTGCCCACCCATTGCCTCTGTCTGTCCCCATTCAGTGAGGACAGAGGCGATGGGGACAACGGGACTAAAAGTAAATTAGTTTATTACAATTTCACAAAAAAACATGGGGACAGTGGCAATGGGGACAACGGGACTAGGTACAACATTCTCTCTCTTTCTCATCTTCCGTTAACAATCGAATTCGCCTGCTGAATTAAAATGGTTTATTATTGTAATATGCTTCTCTGGTGAAACTGTTGCGGTGGTGTAAGCTACAGGCGCTTTACCATAAGAACGTTCTGTTATTGCGTAGTCATAAAAGAACATGTCTGTAATTTATGTTTGTTTATAATAAAATGTTATCTTTAAATTAAACTATGTAAGATTGTACAAAAGTAAGTGTGATATTTGTGGTGCTAAATTATGTGAATTTAATGACCGGATCACCGGATATTCCAAAAAAGTTTTTTTTGTATCTCTCACCAACGGAACGTAAGTCATAATGTCAAACAAATATTCGCGACTCGAATGTGAATTGATTGAATGAAAAGTCGCAACTCGGTCGCACGCAGATTCCGTTCAATCAAGCAAACAAAAATAAATAAATAAATTCCATGCTGTGAAATCAGATTATCTTATCAATTTATTTACATTATTATGCCTACGGGTCGTGCTGTCCAGTTGCTGAGAAGGTTGTCGGGTGATAATAGATTGAAGAACATCAATTTTAATCAGAATCCCTCGAAAGATTCCTTGTTGAACCCTGGGTGCAATCACAGAGATCTCTGCATCCCGAAAAGGTATGATTATAATCAATATATGACAGTGCTTTAGTTTTATTGGACACCAATACATGACCACATAAAAAAAATTTGAGTACCTTCTTAATTGCAAACCTGATGTTTCTTTTTGTACACATAAAATGTGACATGACATGACCTTGTTTTTGTTTACAAGTTTCGTACCTAAATCTCAAGTTTATTCCAAAAGAGAAGGGAATCGAATACTTATGACGTAACTACGGCCAAACTTAGCAGCATATTATAGTCTGTGTTAGCAGCATGCTAATATGCTAAGGTAGCATCTTTCTACCTAAATGTTGTTGACCAATTTCTTATTTTAGCAATCTGGCCATAAGCCAACATTTTCATATTATAACTACTTACCATCTCATCTTACTTATCATTACTTACAGCATGCAGCATATAAATTGGAGTATTTTTAGAGCCCGTCAGATAAATAGTCAAGTTGTAATTTAATGTTCTCAGAGCTCCACTCAAACTCACATTAAAACTTCATTGGTTTGCTACAGTAAATGTAAATAAACCCAATGGTAGCGTGGCTAATGGAAAACATGCATTGGTAAAATTCTGGATTCTAAAGTGAAGAAAATGCTCTTTTCAGTCTGTGCCTTTTTCCCACATTTAATTTTTCATAATTTGCAGAATATTCTGTCATAAATTCACATGTCCAGAAACCTTTTTGCTTCAACCCTCTTTTGAGACAAATCTGTCAATGTTACAGATTGACAACAACTTCTTTGGGGCATAACAATTTAGAACAACCACAAGCACAACTGAACAGAAGCTTTAGTGATAGCATCATCAAGATGTCCACTCCCAGTAGCGAAACCAGTCAAACTGAGAAGCCAAAACACACCAACTCTCTTATCAATGCAAAATCACCGTATCTTCTCCAACATGCACATAACCCAGTAGATTGGTACCCATGGGGTCAAGAGGCTATTGACAAGGCCAAAAGTGAGAACAAACTGATCTTTCTATCTGTTGGATACTCCACTTGCCATTGGTGCCATGTAATGGAGAAAGAGTCCTTTGAGAATAAAGAAATAGCCAAAGTTATGAATGAACACTATGTCAATATAAAAGTGGACCGGGAAGAGCGTCCGGAAATTGACAGAGTATACATGCTGTTTGTGATGGCAACAACAGGAGGCGGCGGCTGGCCCATGTCCGTCTTCCTCACCCCAGACTTGCAACCAGTGACTGGAGGCACATACTTCCCCCCAGAAGACAAATGGGGCCGTACTGGCTTCAAGAGTATTCTCCTCTCATTGGCAACTAAGTGGAAAAATAACAAAAAACAGTTCCTAGATGCTGGAGATAATATTATAGCTGCTCTACAAAAAATCTCTCTTCTTGACAGTGAGAAAAGTGCAGACGTACCATGTGAAGCTGTCTGGAACAGATGCGTGAAAAGATATACCGAAATTTATGAAGCCGATTTCGGCGGGTTTGGCGTCGCCCCGAAATTTCCGCAAGCTGCAATATTCAACTTCCTGTTTCATTTTTATGCTCGCGACAAAACTCACCCGGATGGAAAGAAATGTCTTGAGATGTGTCTGCACACGCTCACCAAGATAGCCAAGGGTGGTATCCACGATCATATATCCAGTGGATTCGCCCGCTACTCAGTCGATAATGACTGGCATGTGCCTCACTTTGAAAAGATGCTTTACGATCAAGCGCAATTGACTGTAGCTTACACAGATGCATACCTTGCTACCAAAGATGAGTTCTATGCTGATGCCGCTAGAGATATAATTAAATATGTGAACAGAGATCTTAGACATGAATCTGGAGGATATTACAGTGCGGAGGACGCTGACTCGTATCCAACTTTTGGTGCAGCACATAAGAAAGAAGGAGCGTTTTGCGTTTGGGAATATGAGGAGCTCAAAGATCTGCTGGATGGAAAATCCATTAATTCCACACCTTACTTGGAAATTTTCTGTCACTACTTCAATGTAGAAGAAGACGGAAACATCTCTCCAGAGAGTGACCCTCATAAAGAGTTAACAAACAAGAATGTCTTGATTGTTTACGGAAGCAAGGAGGAGTCAGCTCAAAAGTTCGACCTCTCGTTGAAAGCATTCAACAAAGTGATTACCGAATGTACAGAGATCTTGTACCAAGCGCGTCAGCTAAGACCGCGTCCTCACCTCGACTCTAAAATGCTTTGTTCGTGGAACGGACTTATGATCGCGGGTTTGGCTCAAGCTGGACAGGGTTTGGGCGAGAAGGATTATGTCGATGATGCAATCAAAGCTGCGAACTTCATAAAGGAGCACTTGTATGACGCAACCACAGGAGCCCTGATTCATTCCTGCTACAGAGCTGAAGACGGCTCGGTCACTCAAACGTAAGTGCTCTCTCTGCTCTCTATCTACCGTTCTGTCAGGGGGATGTTGTGCCTGCACCTGGCCCACGAGAGCGGGGTCTTTGTGCATTCTATCTACCGTTGCACTATAAACTTCTCGCGAGAATAATTTCCTAGCCTATCGACAATCAAATAGAAATTAACTCGACTGTATCGACTGTAGTTACTCATTCTTGCCACATTTCAGTTTAATTCTAACCCATGTCCCCTCCTCAGTGATACACCAATACAGGGCTTCCTCGACGACTACGCGTTCCTGATCAAAGGCCTCCTGGACCTGTACGAGGCTTCCCTGGACCAGGGCTGGTTGACCTGGGCCCGGGAGCTACAGGCCAAGCAGAACCAGCTGTTCTGGGACTCGAGCAGTGGGGGCTTCTTCACAGCTGCTGATGATGACAATGTGGTGCTGAGGTTGAAAGGAGGTATGTAGAGTTTACAAAATGCAGGCGTGTGACACTCCGCTCTTTACCTGCAAAGCCACAAGTAGATCCGCGGCCCCGCTGCACGGCCCGACTCAGTGCCACGTGCCGTTCTATCTAGCCCCGCGCGCCCCGCGTGTAGTTACTTACTAAAATGAAGGCGAAGAATTACTGCATGCTTTGTTTGATGACGTTTCGTCACTGCACAGATGAATAAAGGTCACTATCCCACTGACTGTCGATAGGATTTCTGGCCATTATGTAAAAGGTTAGGTTAGGTTAGGTAGGTACCTATACTACCTATATTAAATGTTATTCACAAATCTAGAATAATAATAGTAAGTGGTTCGTAGTTAGTAGTTAAGTAAATATCTGGCAGTTTTATTTGTCACAAGAGACAACCCTTAGTTTCACGGGCTGCTTCAGACGAGGATAGAGTTACGCGACAGAAAGAGAGGCAACTTTTAGGCAAGTAATCGAAGTGCGGGAGCCGCGCTACACAGCATGAGTTGTACTTTGTTGCGTTGTAGCAAGGGTCGCTTTTTAGTTGAACGATTATGTACAGTGTCCAATCTGTTCCTAACTCTTTATTAATCTGTGCAAAATGCAAGCATAGGATTTAGCGATAGGATTTATGTCGTGGTAAGTGTTGTCGAGCACTTTTTAAAGTAATAATAAATAATATAGCGTCACGCCTTTTCCCATGCGGGGTGGCAGAGGCACAACTGTGCCCACTTTCAGCCAGCGATTCAATACTCCATTTTGTGTGACAGGGGGCTAGCCCATCGCCGCAGCTATGGAGTAATTAAGGTTCTCACGATGCTTTCCATAACCGTTAGAAAGTCGTCCGTATAACGACCTAGGATAAATGACTTATCTCATTGGTACATGGTCAGCACCGGGATTCGAACTTGCATCTCCTGCGTGAGAGGCAAGCATGAAACCCACAAGACCACGGAGCTCCTCTCACTTTTTAAAACCGTGTGAAAATGGAATCTATGGCCACCGCGCAACTCCTGTGGACTGGATGTCAGTTGGGTTTGACACGCTCCCAAATCGCCGCCTACATCCATCCATATCGTCCAGATTCCGACGGCGCCGAGCCGTCAGGCAACAGCGTGTCCTGCCACAACCTGCTCCGACTGGCCACGTACGCCGACAAGAGCGCCGCCCCCGAAGGAGGTGATCACGAGCGGGAGATGGCCAAGCAGATACTGACCATCTTCGGGAGACGGCTGACGGAGTCGCCCACCGCGCTGCCCGAGATGATGTCGGCGCTCATGTTCTACACCGACTCGCCAACGCAGGTACGTAACCAGATACCATGGTGGCTCTACGTTATCAAACCACTTGGTCTGCCTAACCCAGTTTAAACCAGATATTTTACCAGTCTTGCTCGATGAAGACAACTGTATACATTCAGTCATGTCATATCTCGAAATGCAGGAGGAATGGTATCACCTACTCAGGTACGTTGGGCACCATGGCTCTGCAACTGACTATAGAAATCACCAGATTTTGAAATTTTAATATCTCAATGGGAATGGGAAAATTAAGAGGTAAAAGGGGGAAAGTTTGCTGTAGCGTTTTAGGCACATTAAGGATTTCATTCTACACATGATGTTGAGAAAAAAATCTTAAAAGGTGGAGTGGAGGGGATTTCCCTTGGGAAAGGGGAAGTTTGTTGTAGCGTTTGTATATGGATTTCAAAGGAGTAAAGGAAAAGTGTCATGAAAGGTTATAAGTTCTCGTGTAGCGAGGTGTACTGTTCTCACAGGACTAGTAGTACACATTGAGCTGAGGGTGTGTGGGTGTGTTCAGGTGCTGATCGCTGGAGGGCGCAGCGACCCGCGCACGCTGGAGCTGGTGCGGGCGGTGCGCGCGCGCCTGCTGCCAGGCCGCGTGCTGGCGCTAGCGGAGCCCGACGTGGACGCGCCGCCCGGTATGTGCGGGATATGTACGTGCTGGGACTATTACAAGCACATTCATTCATTCACATTCTATGCACAGTTTTAATATAGTACATTGACAAAAAATATTCCAGGCGAGCGAAATTTCTACCAGCGAACGTACGGTACGGTGCAGCGTACGATGTATCAGGAAAGCCCTATTGCGCACAACCCAAGGGTGTTAAAATGCACCTGGCCAACTTGAGCGCGGCTTTGCGTTTTCTCTGCGCTTTATTCAGCCACCCCAACTCCTACACTAGCTAAAGTAGGAAGCCTGGATGATCGAAGAGGTCTGCGGTGAATGTACACGCAAGAAACATGTGCTCCACAATCTTTACCCCGCTAGATTTCTTGGCATCTGAGCTAGCTCTCCTGCGCCGCTACTTTCTCCACGCGGCGCTCATATGCCAAGATACTTGGCAGTGTGCGTCCCTCGTCTCATGAATGCCCTCCCTCGGCAGTGCTGAGCCGCATCAGGCCGGTGGGCGACAGTCCGACCGCCTACGTGTGCCGCCGGTTCGCGTGCTCGCTGCCGGTCACGGACGTGAAGCAGCTCGAGACGCTGTTGGACGAACCGCCGCAGAAGACCAACCTCAACTAAAGTGGGGACTCACTTGTGGCCCCCCTACACAATGGCTCATGATGAGCGATATAGGCACGCAGAACGGGACAGAGCACTACATTATACAAGCTCTGTCCTGTTCTGTATATTATCCCCATCATAGGCCATTGATTAGAGGGGCCTTTAGAGTAGCACAGGTCGCGCCACGTTTCTCTGTACTGCGGAGAGGGGGTAACCTCTCTGTAACACGATAAGAGAGATTACCTCCTCCCTGCGCGCGGCATTCTGCCACAGAGAAACTCGGTGTGACCTATTCTATTATTTATTCTGTGACATTAGCCCCTACTGCAGGCTCTCTGGAAACTAAGTTATGCCATGTTGGAACAAGGATCTGAATTGATCAGCGATGTTAATAGCAGATGAACATTTATCAAGGTGCACAACTGGTCACGATTTTCATTTCAATATGGCTGGCTTATTTGGAATGTTTGTCATAATTATCTTCGCGGCTATGTCTACAGACACAAATAAATTATAATATTTATTTTAGGTCTGTATTCCTACATCAGTGTATTAACCAGATCCGATCGGCAGATGCTGAAGCTTCTCAATTAATTAGGATCGCAGATAAATGTTACGAACAGTATGTGGTATCTAAGGGACTACAAGTCCCAATTTACTGATTTAGTCATAAAATTCTTGTCTTATAGGTACTATGAATAGTATGTAGGTGCTAAAATCATTACACTACAATGGCGATTTACTTTGATTCTCCGACATAAAAATCGAAAATGTTTTAGGGCCCGGCCGGCCGCCACATACAGTTGGTTTTCCAATTCGGAATTCCGTAACGGAATTATCCCGAACGCAGTAAACTCATACAAATCTATTGATCTACCACATACGGAAGTTTTCCGTTCGGAATTTTCGCGGATTCGTATGGGATTGAATCCCGTTTCGGAATTCCGAATCGGAAGAATTCCGGCTGTATGTGGCCGGCCTTAGAATGGTTTGTTTATTGATGATAGTACCTGCAATGTGCAGGCGTAGGTATTTATTGTTGCCGGAATGTTTAATTAAGTAGTAGTAGCTTACTTATTAATTGATTAAATTCGTGTTTTTTGGGTGTTGAAGGGTGGAATAAGAGCGAACAATAAAATTCGTGATTGTGATAAGTAGAGATTTTGTGGTCTGAATGTTGTGATAGTTTTTGAGAGTAATTTCGATATTGTTGAAATTATATAAATGTATTTTATATTGTAGAGAAACAAAGTTTTTTTTTTAAGTTATGTAGGTACTTGCACCAAGTGTTATTTATTGACCCTAATGTCTAGTGAAAAAAAATACAGCAGCTCCTCATCTACAGTCGGTAACTCGGTACCTAACTGTAGATCAAATTATGTAATGTGTAATTGTTAATGTTATGGAACGTGTATTCAATAAACGGTATAATTTGATAGAAAAAACAGCAATCGCAGTGTTTTATATTTCATGATATTTCAGACTTATTTAGGCCTATTTATACTACGCAGGTCAGGGGCAGGATATACCCCACCTCGAGGACAAAGTTGGAGGGGTTCAAAAATAAAGAGTTATCAAGATAGTAATTTACTGCTTCAATGTGTCCATCATGGTGTTAACAACGATGATACTTAGCATTAGGATTATAACGTCATCACATCAATAATATTTTTCGTAATAATTTTTTAAAAATCAGTTGAAGCTCCAATAGATCCGTCCGGATACGTCGTAGAGATATCACGATATGGCCAAACGTGAAATATCATAAAACGATGAAATCTTTTAGGGCAATCAATGCGGTAGCTTAGGTGAAGACTGAAGGAAGCGAGCGCAGCGAAACCCCCGAATAGTCTACGTGTTAGTTTGACATGGATAACACAAAAAACATCACGAAGTGCTTTTAAAATACATATAAATAAATATAGCGTCACGGCTTTTCCCATACGGGGTAGCAGAGGCTTGCTCCTGTGCCCACTTGTGAAAATACATGTTCAATTAAAACCGGCCATATCATTATGTGGCCAAATTTGACGATATGGCTACGAAAGATCTATTGGAGCTTGACAAATGTAGATCTGAAGAATACTTAAGTTCCCAAGTATGTCAACAAAGCAGGAATGCGAGACCTGATAATTACTATTGTGTGCGAGCACGAGGTCGGCAAAACAGTAAAGTAATGAAACTTACAGGGGACGGTTTGGGAGGTGTCAAAGGTCAAAGGCGGCTTTAAATCCGACAGATCTTGCGCGGTGGCCACAGATTCCATTTTCAAACACATTTAATTAGTTACCTTACGGTGCTCCAAACGGGCCATATTTCAGCTCTGTGCCTTCGGCTTGACCTTTCGGAGATTCCTATCATACCTAACAACACACATTAGCTTCTTACCTACTTGGTTACGTCCGTGAGTGTGAGAATCCAGCGGGGCGGAGAGGGGAAGGCATTCCCCGCCCCCCCTCGCGGCCGGCGGCTGGCGCGGGGTGAAGCAGCCCGCGCTTGTCAGTACGCTATCATTTCATCTAGCGATACACGCGTATGCTTCTTATTCTACCAAACGCTGTTGTAGCGTTCGTAAAAGTGTTATTTTTATAAAATACTAAGTGACAGGTTACTGTGCGTTATTGGGATTGCCTAATAAACCGGTAAGTGCTTAGTAATTTTAATGTTTTGGTTATTTTGTCTGTGTGTGTTTATAGATTGTATTATTCCTGTGCTGTGACTTGTCGTGGCTTCGGCCCGATGTTTATGATGTGTCGGTCATTCAACCACACTCATAGCGCTGAAAAGCGGCTCAAATTTCGACCACTGCGGCTCATTTCATGAGCCGCGCGCCTCGAAAATTCAGCCGCGCGGCTCGATCACTCAGCCGCGCGGCTCGAATACTCAGACGCACGGCTCGAGTTCTCAGCCGCGCGTCTCAAAAACTGAGCCGCACTGCTCAAAGACTCGGCCGCGCGGCTCGAAAACTCGGCCGCGCGGCTCGATAAATTGAGCCCCTCAGCCCGCAAAACGAGGAGTGCGCCTGCCAGTTTCAATAGCAAGCAATGTTTTTCGCTTTCTTGTCACAGATGGCACAGGAGAGTAACTTTGTTACTTTGGGGGAGCTGTTGGAAGAGCAGGGCGAGTCAGAAGAGGACGAAAGGATCTTGGACCGCATAAAACTCTTGGCTCAAGAGACTCTCCCAGATGGATGGACCGGTTGGCAGGCAAGTCGAGCTACCAAGGAGGAGGTCTTCGGAGAAAAGGTGGAGCCCCTCGTAATGAACAAGCTTATGTTCGCCCTCCCAACGGTAGGTTTGGCTAGGGCTTTTGACCCAGATGCAGACCACCTTTCCGAGAAAGGATACCGTGACATTAGGCTCAAACTTCTCGATTGGGCTTTCGCTAGAGCCCTCATTCTTGGTCCCCCAGCGATTGCGAACAAGGTGCGAGGATCAGCTGCCAGAACGGAGCTTTTCAAGCAATCTACAGATAGTTTAAGGCCGCTGCTACATACAAGGGCGGAGGCAAATTTCATATTAACCGGAGAGTTATCGGAGTCTGAAGGGACTAGCCGCAAAAGAGATTCATCCATATCTTCGTGTGGGAACGACAAGGAAAGCCGAAAGAGAAGGAGATCGTCTACCCCTGGCTGTGGAAAAAAGTCGAGGTTAGACTCGCTGGAGGAGAGAGTTAATGATATGTTCTCTTACCTAGTATCTTCGATCGACTCGCTGAAGGAGAGTCGACCAGAATATCCGGAAAATACTAATGAGTCAAGTGTCGATGAAGATCCCTACGTACAAGAGGCCGAAACGCACTGGGAAGCGCCAGGTTTAGATGCTGATTTGGATGACATGGTAAACAATTTGCAGCCAACCTGTGAATTTGACCTAGACTTTTTGCCGAGTGTCAAGGAAGCGGAGCCTCTAATGCCTGAGCCTTCCCCTCAGATTAAGTCTGAAGGCATAGGCTGCCAGAAACTCGGCACGGACCTTTGGAACAGAGTCCGATACAAAGAGGTAGAAAAATCCCTGCACGCATCACCCGTGTTTAATGCTCTAAAAGTTAATATGGAGCTTGGCGGGTTAGTTCAGCCTTCACCTGCCCTTGCAAAGTTGGACTTTGTTCTTGGAACGATCACCCACGGTTTGCTGCTACAAAGAAAGGCGCTAGCAGAGGAACTCAAGAGAGTGACTAAACTTTGTCCAACAGCGTCCGAGGAAGTGCGCAAGGTCCTGGCAAAGGACTCTGGTTTCAGATCAGTGTCAGATAACTTGCTGCATTACATCTGTGGTCATCGAGCGGAGACGATCGAGTTTAGACGAAAATACTATAAAGCCAAGAACGACGCTCTGAATTCCGGATTACATCAGATACCTCCTTCACCAACGCATTTATTCGAAGAAAAAGCGCTCACCAATTATATCAAAGATCATGGAGGAATCGCGCAAGTATTTCCTTCCAGATCGGGAAATTTCCCAGACAAGAAACCTTACCCAGTTCCATCCGCAAGGGAATTTCGCAGACCATCTGCCTTCCCTCGGCCCTCTAACCCCGGACCTTCATCCTTTCGTGGACGATCATCTGGTCCCGGTCGCGCGACAAAATCCCGACCAGCTGCACCCCGTTCAAGGTCTTACCAGCAACGGGCACAATCGGGAAGAGGAGCTGACAAGCGCCAGAAGAGAAGGGATTGACAATTTTCGGGGAGGTCAACTGCAAAACTTCCTACCTCGTTGGCAGGAAATGGGAGTTCCAAGTCCAATTTTAAAGATAATTTCAGGCTACTCGATACCTTTTGTAATAAACCCTCCTTCAGTTCCCCTGCAGGACAAAACTTTGTTAGAGAGATTCGCAACACCGATTTCAACCACAATGACCGAAGAGTTGAGGAAACTGTTAGCTTCTGGCGTGGTAGAAAGGTCCGAGACCAAAACCGGGTTTCTTTCGCGGTTATTTCTAATCCCAAAGACCAACGGAAAGCTCAGACAGATTTTCGATCTTCGCCACTTAAACTTGTTTTTAAAACCTCGAAAGTTTCGGTTGGTCAATCAAGCTCAGGTTCACAATTTTCTTCAAGAAAACGATTACATGGGCAAGATCGATATCACCCAGGCTTATTTTCACGTCCCAATAAGACCCGGTCATCGAAGGTACCTCTGCTTTTCGTACAAAAGCGCATTATTTCAAATGACCTCGCTCCCGTTCGGCCTGTCCAGCGCTCCTCAGGCCTTTTCCAGAATCAGCAACTGGGTAGCAAGTATCTTGAGAGAAAAAGGTCTGCGAGTACTTGTGTACCTGGACGATTTTCTAATCGTTCATCAAAATCCCCGGGTCCTCGAAAGTCAGTTGATGTATGCTGTAAGTCTGCTCCGGTCCCTAGGTTGGTGCGTAAACATGGAAAAATCCATTTTCAAAGCGACCAGGCAGATAGAATTCCTAGGAATAGTTTGGGACACGGCTTCAAATGTGAAAAGGTTACCAGACGAAAAGATTGTTCGATTACGGAGGGACTTACGAAAGATTCAGGCAAAGGCTCTATGGTCATGGGAAACAGGCATGTCTCTGATAGGCAGGTTAGGATTTGCATCCTTTGTGACACCATTAGGCCGACTGTTTACCAGAGGCCTTCAAAGAGCAAGTCGGAAACTTTCGGACGATTTTCCTCAGGTAGATGTGAAGGTTCCTCAGCATGCTTTGAAGGATTGCGAATGGTGGATTCAAAATCTGGAAACACCGGGCGAGATCTTTGTTCCAGAACCATCTATTTTTGTAACCACGGATGCATCCAACGAAGGTTGGGGAGTACAGCTGGACGATCACTATCTGTCCGGTCAATGGACAGAAACTCAAAGAGGTTGGCACATAAACAGGATGGAACTGCATGCGGTCCTAATAGCTATTTCAAAGTTCCCAGGAGTGATAGCGGGAAAGGCAGTTATGCTCCAGTCAGACAACAGGACAGTAGTGTCATACATCCGAAACCAGGGAGGTACAAAATCTTTGATCCTGCTAGAGACTACAAAACAGTTGCTATTGCTCGTAAAGAGCTTAAAGGCAACGCTTCAGGCATTTTATTTACCAGGCCGCTACAATTCGATAGCGGACAGTCTCTCCAGAGGAAAGAGTCGTCTCCCGGACTGGCATCTCACAGAGGAGGTCACGGCGATGATTTTTCAAAAATGGGGCATTCCACAAGTAGACTTGTTCGCAACATCCCGTTCGAAAGTAGTTCCTTGTTACGTTTCCCTGGAGGCTTGGGATGCGCAAGCGATGTTTATCAACGCCTTCAGTCGGAAGTGGGAGTTTCAGCTAGCTTGGGTATTCCCACCACCACCTCTGATCCCCAGGGTACTTCAACATCTCAACAAAGCGTCAGGGATCTTCCTAGTGGTAGTCCCTCGATGGGAGAAAGTTTTTTGGAGAAGCGACCTGAAACGCAGAGCCTTGGAAGCTCCCTTTCAAATCTTCAATCTGGATCGCCGATTGATCGATCTCTCCAACAACTTTCCCCCACCGCAGGTTCGAGATCTACATTTAGAGGTTTGGAAGGTACGGGGTGGGGTCACCTGGTCAGAGATCTAGATCCTAATGACATCGATCTCATCCAGTCAGCTTGGCGAGACTCCACATGGCGAACATATAAATCAGCATGGAAGCAATGGGTCTCATGGTCTAAACAAATTGGGGCTGATTCCAGTAAGCCTCGACCACATCAGGTTGCTTCCTATCTTAGTTACTTATCCCGAATAAAGAAGTTCGCTTACTCTACAATTCTGGTTCATAAATCTGTAATTGTCACTTTGGCTGATCCATCACAAGAGCTCAAGTTAGCTAGTCACCCTTTGATTACTACAATGCTTAAAGCAGTTAATATTGGTAAATGTTCCTCCTCGACTAAAAAATCTCATATTTGGAATGTTCAGGATTTAGTAGAGTGGTTACGAACACATACTCCTTCAAGTGATAGTATTTATCAAGTGTCACGACATGTTGCTTTGCTTCTATTATTGGCGTCTGGGCGTCGTATTCACGATCTGACACTTTTAAGCATAGATAGTGAGCATTGCCAAATATCAGATGGTTCGATTACTTTTTGGCCCAGGTTTGGCTCCAAGACTGATAACGTGAACTCGCGACAGTCTGGGTGGCATCTGGTTTGCTCGGGCGATCCTGCATTGAGTTTAGTTAAATGGGTTCAGTGCTTAATTGAACTTTCGGCACATAGGAGGAAGGCGCGGACAGATTTAAACAGTCTATTCATAAGTACTAGGGGCGAAGTGAAGGCAGCATCCAGGGCGGTAATAGCTGGTTGGCTTAAAGCTCCTTTTAAAGAATTAGGAATCGACTGTAGTCCAGGATCTATTCGATCGGCGGTGGCTTCAAATGATTACCACCATAACGTTCCTTTGGATCACATATTAGAGCGTGGGAACTGGAGAGGTTCTGTTAATTTTTTCAAGCATTATTGTAAGTCAGTTGACCGACCACGAAATGTTAATGCTAATTCTTTGAATGATTCCTTCAAGGTTATTTAAAACTGTAATGTACAAGCTTTACGTTGTTAAGATATTTGATTATTAAGGTACATGGTACCAATTTGATGATTAGATTATTACTTGAACTATGTTCTTTAATGAGACTGAAAAGGGTTCCTTTGTGTTTGTTACTATTGATCTCTGATAATTACCAAATATATGTATCTGATTACTTAATAATGATATGGTTTACTTTACTGGTTACCTACCAAGAAACATACAATTATCATAATGAGGTCACAGTACGCATCAGCAGCCGCCGGCAGAATGTAGACACGTCTCCGAAAGGTCAAGCCGAAGGCACAGAGCTGAAATACAAACGTTTTCCCCCCAAAGGGAAGAAAACAGTTATTTCAGGTCTTGCCGAGGCTTGACCTGGAGTAAGGCCTTGCCGGCTCCTCGGAGATAGGTACTGACAAGCGCGGGCTGCTTCACCCCGCGCCAGCCGCCGGCCGCGAGGGGGGGCGGGGAATGCCTTCCCCTCTCCGCCCCGCTGGATTCTCACACTCACGGACGTAACCAAGTAGGTAAGAAGCTAATGTGTGTTGTTAGGTATGATAGGAATCTCCGAAAGGTCAAGCCTCGGCAAGACCTGAAATAACTGTTTTCTTCCCTTTGGGGGGAAAACGTTTGTATTTTCACTGCAATGTGTGGCCGGCAACTATTGGTCTTTCTCTAACATGTGAGTAAGAGAGGGACACCAGTAGTTGCCGGCCACACATGGCAGCAAAACCACCTTTAGTTTAGTTCGCAACAATCGCATTTTTCAGGTCTCGTCTTCTGGACTACATTTCTCATGAAAGTTACAAATGTTAGTACCGAACTGCTTCACTTAGAAGTTTATTTTCAAGTATCTATTGCTAAATCTTCTATTGGAATTATTAGGACATAGCTTTTAATTTAGAAACAGCGAACATTAAATTGAATCTCCCGCGAAGTTAAGAATCTCTCGGTTATAGACAATAATTTAACTGGCTGTGCGGCAACCCGCTCGCCACTCGCCAGCCTCGTTCCATACCCTGCTCTAAGTTTTCTGTAACGGCTGATTCCATACCATTAGATTTGATTTGCTATAATACGTAAAGAGCGATAAATTGTATATCACATTTGAACTTGGGACTAAATATTAATGTTGATGGGATCCGTCGTGTTAAATGCAAATTTAATTTAATTGATCATAAAATAAACCAGTATTTTAACTCTTAAACATTGCAGGATCTAAAAAGAACCCTTTTTGAAAATCGATACAACTAACTAGATTTAATATAAGTCATAAATATTAAATATCACAATAACTAAGCTAATTTCAGTCCAGTCAAGGGTTGTTTGTTTCTAACTACATTCATAACGACATTTTACACCATTAATACTTACTGAGACATATTCACATTCCATTTATACAATACAGGCTTGTATGAAATGCAAAATACACAATACGTTGCTCGAGGTAGATAGTACTTTTGATCGTAAACAAAACATTCTCAAGTGAAATGCAATTATAACTAAACAATTTCATATTTGATAAAAAATAATAGGAGATATTTGTGACTTAAAATATGGATAAAAATTGATTGACAAGTAAAACTAAAAGCACTGACACACAACGTAAATACGGAGACATCTGCGTGTGAAACAAAAATATCTTTGTGAATGTAAATATCATATAGGGAGGGTTCCATTATCTTTTGTGGCTCATATGTCTCTTTATTTACGGCCTAAGCGACATATTGAGTTGTAATGGACCACCCAAAAGATTTCTAAACAAGAAGCATCATCATAAGCTTTTTATACTGATTGAATTGGAATTTTGATAGTATAATACAGAAATGTACAACACCGTTTACATGAAAGCTTATCACTAAAAATTCGATAATAATTTTGGTTACAACAAAATTTCAGCGATTCTTTTCTAATAATTCCTTCAAGCGTCTATCCACTAATATCACCATTGAAATCATGACTCTTTTTGTATAATCCTAAAAGTATACGATATTTTACATCAAACCATTTTGATAGATATGAAAGATATCTATTACACATACATTTCACTTTCTCAAGGGCAAAACATAAAAGCGTATCATAGATCTATTTGACGGAGTGATAATGTCATCAATTCTGAACACTTTCTACCAAGAAACGGTTTCGGATCTTTTTAAGTGTAACATCAAAATAGAAAGTATTAGAAAATAGTTCAGAACTGAA
This sequence comes from Argyresthia albistria, assembly GCA_963457715.1. Lineage (NCBI taxonomy): Eukaryota > Metazoa > Arthropoda > Insecta > Lepidoptera > Argyresthiidae > Argyresthia > Argyresthia albistria. Next base: position 7,770,910 of record OY735264.1, on the reverse strand, counting down.
TGAGAATCCTTTTATCACCCAAATATATCAACGCATTTCGGTTACACCCTGTTTCATACAGACTCAACACACAATAAGAATGCGCTTCACCTCTCGGCAATAGCAAACGATTCATTAATCAGAAGAGTTGAATTGTAAGACTTTGCGCAAGCTAACAACAATATCAGCATGGTGTCCAGCGCCTAGTTCCTTGCTCTTGATCAAATGTATCAATGCAAGTCGCACTCGTATTCCAATACAGTCTTGTGGTAGAACAGGAGGTATCTGAAACAAACAAATATCCTTTTACTTTTTGTCCACAGAAATAGAAAATATTAACTTAATTAAAAAAGCCGACCCAGTAAGAGATGGAGTGTTGAGACTAAAGAGTTCTATAAAGAGTGGAGGGAGACCGCTCAGGATCGAATAGAGTGGAAGAGGGGGAGAGAGGCCTTTGCCCAGCAGTGGGACATTACAGGCTCGTAATAATAATAATAATAAATTAGTGCTCCTAAGCTAATAGCTCAGTATAGCAATACTGCGGCAAGCACTATCGATCGAATAAACTTTCTTTAAAGATGTTGCTATCTAAATAATAAGAAAATCTCGCTTACAAATTCATGCGCATACATTTACATATAAAGGGACACGCACCCTTCACTATCGAGCACCTCCCGCAAGGAAGCCCTCGTGATCATGTGGTCGTCACACTTGAACCAGCTGCCCTTCATCTGCCGCACATACGCCGTGTAGTGTCCCGCGTCCAACGACCCCAAATGGTTCACCACAGCGAACAACGAGTATCTGTTGTCCTCGAATATTCCCTCTGGAGCGTTGTTGTTGTCCGCTGCGCCGTCCACGGCCCGACGGTGGGAGGAGAGGAACGGCGTCATGTCCAGTTCGACAGGAAACGAGATGTAGGTCGAGATCTTTCTGTCGATTTGTGAGGAGTGCTCAAAGCGTTTGAGGTGGAACGACGCGACGATGGGCAACGTCTCTAGCGTCAACTGTTTCGTCGACTCGCGGTAGACGCGGCAGTTTGAGCACTTGATCTTCGCGGCTGAACCCAGGTGTTCTGCGCGCGTGAACCTTTCCAGACAGGTCTGCAGCGAGCCAGGGCCCGCGACGTCCAGACTGATGTCCCAGAAGGGGTCGATGGTGGTGGAGACTCCAGCACAGCTGGTGCAGACCACGTCGCTCTGCAGGCCGCCGGTGAAGATCTGGTCGATGATGCAGTTGCAGCGGCCGTTTTCTTTCTTCTCGGGTACGTCTGAGCCGTTGGTGCAGTGCCTGCAATGAGAAAGAGTCGTCGATCAAACATCCACCTCAACAAAATTCCTGTCTGTGTAGTGTGCTTATGACATTGTACATGGTCAGCAGGTTTAAAACCCGCATCTCATGTACGAGAAGTGAGCGTATCACCACTGGACTACGGAGCTCTCGGATTTTTAATGAGTTAGAAAACGATGGCTGCAGGCGTGGTCAATGCTAGCGTTGCCTTCGAAGCACGTCAACGATGTTAACAAATTAAGCAGGCACGACTGCAGTAAATGTGCGGTGTTTATGAATGAAGCGGCTACCAGTGCAGTAAATGTACAGTATTTATGAATGAAGCGGCCACCAATGCAGTAAATGTACGGTGTTTATGAATGAAGCGGCTACCAGTGCAGTAAATGTACAGTATTTATGAATGAAGCGGCCACCAATGCAGTAAATGTACGGTGTTTATGAATGAAGCGGCTACCAGTGCAGTAAATGTACGGTGTTTATAAATGAAGCGGCCACCAGTGCAGTAAATGTACGGTGGTGTGTTTGCGTGCGGTGTTCACCTGTGCAGCACGTCGAGGGTCGCGATGAAGAACTCGTGCGCGTCCTGCTGCTCGTAGCCCGCTAGGTGGCGCGCGTGCGTCCAGATCAGGTGCAGCAGCCGGTGCAGGGTCAGTGGCGACTTGGCGCCCGAGTAGAACTCCTGCGGACGTGACGCGGAAACGTAAAGCCGCGGCTTTACTATCCCGATAACGCGAATATTTCCTCTGTCACAAGTCTAGCAAAATAGATCGCCTTAAATTAATGCCTTCGCGCTGCTGTCGGTAATTTGGTGCACATGGAATAATTTTATCGCGACAAACATCGTGTGGTTGGCCACACTTCGCGCACTCTTTCACTCTTCACGCGAAATTAATATAGTCATCTGGGGAGTATGTGACCAGGCAGGGCAGGCACTATCGTTATAGCTGAAGAATTAATTATTAATTAATTTTTATCGCGACAACGGACTAAGAATTCGATATAATTGCCCATGTAAGAATAAATCTAAGAATGCATGTCCAAGGTAGATACCCAAAACGCTAAACGAGAATCGTCGATATTAATCCATTAAAATGCAATGTAAATTTTATAATTCAAATTGAAAAGTCGTGTTTTATACTCAGTTCGTCATTTGACTAACAACGGAGTGACGTCACGAGCGAAACATCATGGCGGCTAGCGTTTCCGCGCCACAATGCACTATCGTAAATTAATATTTATTGGTTCCACAAAATTTAAATAAAATTTCTACTCATTTATCAAGGCCTCAGTTTTTTTTTTCAAAAAAGTTTCCTCAAAAGCAATAATACCCAATTCTATCACGATAGTAGGCGAGGCCTGAGGACTGCAGTAGAATATCTCTAAAGGCATGGGCTCGTCACCGGGCGAGTCGATAGCGGGTCTGTAGCGAGGCGGGCTCTATGAAACGCGCTGTGGTGTTAGGGTGCAGTGAATGAAAGATTTCAAGTGACGTAAAATCCATGAACATAACGGATGCTGGTGCAATCAACAAATCCGGAACTCATAGCCCATGGAAGGAGAAATGTAAAATAAGACAAGGCTTGTGTTTATTTACCTGGAACAGCTTAGAAACTTCGCAAACTAAGCATTTCCCGAAAGCCTGAGGTTTACATTTGTGCTTTTCGCCTAAGAAGTAATCTCGCAGTAGTGGTGTGTGGATCAGAGTCTGTGGACAGAGAGCGAATAATAAAAAAATGCTAGGTACTTTTGTTTGACAGCGCATTTAATGCCACGTAAACATAGCAATAAATCTGCAAGATGCGTCTCATGCGCATGCGGCGCATTAAAAAAGCGTTGTGTGCACTATAGTTTAGTTTGTTCAGTCACAAACTCACGAATACTCATGTGCCGTTGCCGGAAATATTGCAATTTGTGGAAATATACCTATGAGGCATTATTCCCAAAAAACACTCACAAACACTCAACAATCTTTACTATGGATTATCTTACTAAACATAGACACAACTTGGCTTCTGCCACTCGTTCGGGAATAGACATCGACATTTTACCCAGTAATTCAATGACAAAACGTCATTGTTATTGTTTATAGCAAATTTTTCACCTGAACAATACAGTTCATGAAGCAGGTAGAACCGAGGTTCTGAAGCCCGCGCAGTCCGATGGTGGTGTAGGGGCTGATCGCGCGGCGCTTGCGCAGCCGGCGCAGCGCACTCGCCTCCTCCTGGCTGGGCACCCACGTCATGAAGGGCGCGCCCAGGCCGAGGGACCTGCAGGTGGTAAGAGAGTTGTTTGTGGTGACTTTATAACCACTCAAAGGTCCGTTGGTTCCTCCATTCCACTTTCCATAGTAATGTTTTTGTATGTCTTATACTCAAAACATTTTACATGAATGTCTGAGTAAATAAACCTTACAAAAAGGGTACTTGAGTTCTTTATTATCAGGTCAGGATCCTAATGAATGTGTATTGTTGAATCGATCTATTTTCAGAACAGAAGTCTAGAAGTGGGCACAGTTGTGCCTCTGCCGGCCCGTAAGGGAAAAGGCGTGACGCTATGATGATGATGATGATGATGATGATGAATCTTTAAATATTAGGTATGTACTTAGCTTCATTGGAATGTCAGACATTTTTCACAGATAGTCAAGTCTAAGAAGTGAGTGACCAATACAAGCATCAAGCACAGATTAATAAAGAGTTAGGAACAGATTGGACACTGTACATAATCGTTCAACTAAAAAGCGACCCTTGCTACAACGCAACAAAGTACAATTCATGCTGTGTAGCGCGGCGCCCGCACTTCGATTACTTGCCTAAAAGTTGCCTCTCTTTCTGTCGCGTAACGCTATCCTCGTCTGAAGCGGCCCGTGAAACTAAGGGTTGTCTCTTGTGACAAATATAACTGGATATTTACATAACTACTAACTACGAGCCACTTACTATTATGCTATTATTATTCTAGATTTGTGAATAACATTTAATATAGGTAGTATAGGTACCTACCTAACCTTTTACATAATGGCCAGAAATCCTATCGACAGTCAGTAGGACAGTGACCTATATTCATCTGCGGGTCTAGAAAGAGAAACGATTCACTCTCAATCGTCCCGTCTTTGTCTGACAAACGAACGAATTCGACTGTCAAACCTAGCACATTTTGACAGTCGAAATTGTTCGTTTGACAGCCAAAGACGGGGCGATTGAGAGCGAATCGTTTCTCTTTCTAGACCCGCAGTGCAGTGACGAAACGTCATCAAACAAAGCATGCAGTATTTCTTCGCCTTCATTTTAGTAAGTAACTACACGCGGGGCGCACGGGGCTCGATAGAACGGCACGTGCAACCCGGGCGGCGCTCGGCAACCCACTGGGTCGGGCCGCGCAGCCGGGCCGCGGATCTACTTGTGGCTTTGCAGGTAAAGAGCGGAGTGTCACACGCCTGCATCAAGTTACTTACTTGGCCTCCTTCAACCTATTAACAATTGCAATCTGAGCCAGTTCATGATCATAGATATAATCCTGGCACTGAGCGCAGTACACGTTGCCATGACTCAGGTCTACGTAGAGGAAGTGCTTCTTGGTCTTGGAGTGTTCCTGGATGTGGCCGTCGTAACAGCCAAAGAAGATGCAGTGGAGGCATGTGTGTAGCCGGGGGCCGGGCGCGTGGCACGTGAAACAGAGGCAGGAGGTGGCCTGGGGGGACACAAAAGTTTCATTGTAATGAAGAAGATAGCCTCCATATCAAGTGTAATAATTGAAGGGTCACTTTTTTGACTTATGTACTTTAGTCTGCCGGCCCTTCAATTAATCATTGACAAAACATGGGCACTATTGTCTCTTCCACTTCCACCTGTTTAGGTGGTTAAAGGCATAACCCCATGTTATGTTGAGTGAAATTGAACTTGAGTAAATAGATGATTATTAGAATAGGGTTTGTAGTATGGAGCGACAAAACATTTTGGAGAGTTAGGGACATCATTCTGAACTACTTTCACTATCAAACCGATTTGATCAGAGCAACTTTAGTTTTCACTTCTATACAAATCATCTGATAATAAGCGCTCGTCCCAAAATGTATTGGGAATTATTCAGTATTCAGAATTATGTCCCTAGCAAAAAAACCTAAAACATGACTGCACCTTTCTGTTACACCGTGTATAATATGTTGTTTAGTTCCTTCTATTGCTTGGAAAGCCAATTTTCTGTGTATTTGGTAGCAGTGGCTAGAAAAGTGGTAAAGTTGGTGCACTTTAATTAAGGTATTATCACAGAAGAGATAATAGTACTCCGTACAGAACGGCCACTCCCTTCCCCGCGCTGATTCAGATACCGCACCCCACCCCTGGCGTCTAGGGATTGGTTGAAATATCAATAGACGCGGCTGAACGCCTGACGAGTGACCGCGCGTATACGGTGAATTATAACCGGTAATATAATATGGTGAAGTTTTGTGCATTATTTGTGTGTCTGTCGTCAACTAGAAACAGCAAAGACAGGAGATTCTTTCGGTTCCCGACTGATGAAAGAAGGTAAGCAACATCAACTCTATTGTTGTTCTTTTGAGAAATAAAAATTCTAATACCTTAACTCCCGGAATGTAACTTGGTCAGCGTTTGCTGTGTGTGTCTCGCTCTCTCACAAGGACAGACTTTGTGCGACTGTCTCTGACAGAGTTATATGTTTGTAGTACTTACTAGCTACTGACTACGATAATTGATAATAAATAAGTCAGTGTCGTAATATTTTATTTTTAACCGACTTCAAATAATTGAAACAAAAAGTAAACTTTAGAAAAAACCGACTTCCACAAACCCTATTTGATTAGATTGAGTTTAATACAAACTGTAACCCCTTATCCCCCCACCCTTGGGGAATTAATTTTGTCAAATCCCATCTCAGTGCTACCCCACGCTACTAAGGAACCTCTGTACAAAGTTTCATGGCTCTAGGTCCACCGGTTTAGGCTATGCGTTGCCTGCCCGTCAGCCACGCATTGTATTTGTACCTAGTATTGAGCAGATCTGGTGGCCATATGTGGTCTTCATCAGCAGTTCCGCATCACAATATTATGCTTACCATGTGCATTTGCACGAGTTATTATGAAAAACACAAAAATCACTATAGGTCTGCCTATAATATTTGAAGAGTTCCCTCAATTTCTCCAGGATCCCATCATCAGATCCTGACCTGGTGTCAATGGGACCACCCTTGAGGTATTACCTATACGCCGAAAAAAGATTTGTTCAAATCGGTTCATAATTGGCGGAGTTATCGCGTAACAAACATAGAAAAAAAAAAAACAAAAAAAAAAACATACGGGTCGAATTGAGAACCTCCTCCTTTTTTGAAGTCGGTTGAAAAGAAGAGGTTCTCTAAAGGTTCTCTTTCATATTTTATTTTCTAAGATACCTAGTACTAAACCTTCCGTAATACATAATTATCAATTAAGTACATTTATTATAGGTATTCATTTCGTGCTATTCCTTGTTGGTGCGATTCAACAACGCGAACGAAGCACTTCGAGTTGAAAAGTAGGTAGTAGGTGGGTCAATCAACTATTTTACCCACACTTTGCTGTCTTTTTTTCCCCATAAGAGGTGGCAAAGGCACTGTGCCCACTTTTAGACAGTTATTCGATACCTACCTACTCCATTTTTGTAACTTAATGTATGAAGGATCAAAGTGAACATTATCATTTTTTAGGATTTCAATGAGAACCCGACTAGGTACCTGTTTAAACGGCAGCGCCCCTACAAAGTCACTTCATAATAATGCAAACGCTTGTGTTCGGGTCGCGCCGTCGTCTTTCGCTTCGCCCGACGCAAATCGCTGCATTTGCCGCGCCACCAGCCCTAGCAATATTTACGCACACATTTGCACGTATACAAACATCATTTAGTCATGTAGTAGTAATAGGTGCTTATTTTACGAGCGTTCTATGGAGTGTCCGAGGTGTGGTATTATGCAACAATAGAGTGAGTCAATGGAAGTGTCATGTGATACAAGTTAATAACGCTATATAGCCAGGTTTTTCTTATGTAGCACCTTTTTCTTATGTATGTTTACCTTTACCTTGTACCTTTGATATCTTTGTAACTTGTGTAATAGTGGATGACAGGGTAATAGTGGATCCAAGTTGTCTATCTTAAATTAGAATAAAGAACTGAATATCTTCTATTTTCATTACATCCTTTACCTTTTACTTTTATATTCATCTCCACCATACAGGAGTAATAAATGCAGAAATGCATTTCGAGAAACAATGAATCTCAAAGTGTACAACTTTATGAAGTAGAGGCTGCCTCAAATGTCAAGGAGTACAATAATCAATATCAATGAGGCAGATTTTATCTTTATGCGCGTCACGCGGCGTGCATGCAACAACGCAAAAACAGCTGTTGGTGGTCAAAGATCAGAAATCAGCTGATTGCGAACTATACCACGACGAATAACAAAGAAAGGGGTGACGCATCCTCTTTACTATGAATGAATTTCTTTCACTGTATATTTACGACAAATCTGTAACTGTAATCATGCTAACACCTCTAAATGCCGACTCACCTTATACCTCCTAGCTTCGTACGAAGTACACGCCACAAAGAAAGCATGCACCACTTTATAAGGCTGAGTTCCCTTGGCAGCCTTAAAATTGTTTAGATGTATACAACCATTATTATCATTCATATTTTGGCTTGGAAACTTCCTGGGCTGCCGGCAAAGAAAACTATAGCAGCTGATCGAACAAAACAAGAATACTGACGCCAAAAGTGCTCAAACTAAGTGCATGTTTCAGACAAGGAAGCTAGAAAAGTTCCACGCAGAGAGCGTAGAATCCACAAAAGAACACAAGGTGTACAAATTTAGCTGGGCGCAGCTCCACGGGGCAGTTGACGCAGCGCTAGCGAGTTAGGGCTGCGGTGCGGGACGAAAATGAAATATATATATTCTCGCGAGCAACACTCCGCGTGAAGAGGTCAAACAATCACTGAAATAAAATTATACGCCAAAATTAGGACTAACGCTGTGTGCCTTATAGATAAATAATGTCGTGGACTTTTATATTTGTTGGATTACGTCTAATGTCAGATAAACGTCAAACTTGTACTTTTTTATTGGCCAGATCTTGATTAATGTCACTCAGCCATGAGAAGGATCGGTTGTTCATAAAATAACTCGTGCTATACCCTATCCAACATAGATGATCTCTGACAGCTGTCAGTGTCAAAACACGACTATGAAGTATCGTATTTTTCGCCGGTAAAAATGTATAGAGACAATTAACATACTTTATTGGCAAATAGTGACGTGCTACACTTATCGAAAGACCAGTTATCGATATTGACTCGAAACATATAATAGAATATTGAAAGACATCGACAGAACAAGAAAATATATGGATGAAGATTGGGAGCGTGACGAGCGTACGATTCGACCAATCTACCCAGGAACTGCTTATAAATCTACAAGACTGCTCCAGCGTGTCCGAATCAGATTTTGATGATGGTGATTTGGGCTGTGAATCGATTTAACAAGAATAAAAACATGTTACAACATCCTTTTGTTTGATTTGCTTGAAACATTCAGAAACTTTAGTTAGAATATCGATAATTTGTATCGACATTTTCCCCATGCCTAGTAAAATCACAGTGACAAGCTGTCAGAGATCATCCTATGTTGGATAGGGTATAATTTTCATCAAAAGGCGTCATCAGTGTTGTTATTAATACGGCAATTGCCGTAATTTTCGGCAATCCACGATTTTTTCAGGTTATACGGTACGGCCGGCAGGGTTTTCACTGCATGCCGTCATGAAATAAGGCTTTTGTAATAATTTACAGGATAGTGTATAGATTATCGCTATCGCAACAATACTAGTTGCTTATCAAAGGCGTGTGAACGAACTATAACTTAATATTTGAACGTGTTACGTGATTGATATTTAAATGATTGTTGGATTTTTATATTACTCGCAAGGGACTCAAAACCTATAGGATTCTCCCCTAGAATCATGAAATTTGGAACAAAGCAAGGTGGTAAAGCAAGCAAGCAAGTAAAGAAAAAAATATGAAAACTGTGAACTGTCAATCTGCAAAAATAGTATAGTGCGACATAAAAGAGTAGAAAATAAATAACGGTAACATAAGTGACATATTAGAGCACTATTGCGTGTTTTGATAGACAAACCAAATATTGGCATTAAATAAAATACGCAGTAATCTGTAAATGTTGCCATCGTTCAATTTCTACTCTTTTATGTCGCATGTTATTTAGTTTATTTACATGGATGACATCATACTTTTTATATGTAGAAACCTAACTACACCAGTTACAACAAGGAAACAATCTACGAGTACAAGCGTGTTTGGAATCCTTGGTGTCCCAAATCCTAATCACACTTGACTTGACCGTTTATTTTACGGCAATTTTGTGTTTAATTTTCATAAATACGGCAATTTGAAACTTTATAGAAAACAACACTGACTGAACGTCATAGCTACGGTCCGTAATGGTCAACGGAAGGAAGCCAACAACTTTATATTATTCTCTTCTCTGCATCTTCTCTTCTCTGCTTATGTTGACATGATGGATGTAAATTAATAAGTAAATTCTATTGTACACCTTACAATGTGACAATTAGGTACTTAAAACCATTATGACTTGTCAATTTATGCATTTCTTTATTAATTATTTTGAAACATTTTTTGTTTTCATGATCAAAAGAGAATGGCCGCGGTTAATGAGCACTTCAAATCATTTAGGAACGCGTTTTGAAGAAATTTGTAAATAAATATGGCCGCCGTTGTAACGATGTGAAGTGAAGTTTGGTTTATGTTTTTAATATTTTTACTAGATCTAAGACATGATAAGTGAATTTGAAAACTTGTCCCTTGGAGGAAATAATGCTACCAGTAATCATGGAGATCCCTTCATACATGCTGGTAAGGGTTTGACTTTTATACTTGCATTACATTGTCTACGTCGAACAACAAGTTGTTTTCCAATTATAACTTGACCTCATTGGCTTGGCTTTTACTGCTATTCTCCTATGATGACTGTGCGGCTTCATGTTTCAGAGCTGACACAGGAACAGCAGAAGGCTTTGATTGACATTCGAAGGAGGAAAACGGAGTTGCTGTTGGAAATACAGGTATGTTTGCTAGAACAACGTGTTTTGACTCTTGGTTCTGAGTAGAGTAGAGTACCTTGGCAACTAGCCACTGGTATGAGACCTCACTATTTGGCTGTGAAATTTCCGAATAATATGTAGATAGATGATGAGGTGGGATGCCCGCTGAACACAGGCAGGTGATCGGTCCTCTATTATTGTCACTATTTCACCCAATTCCCAGTAAAAGCGCTGGTTACTGTTGGTTCAGCTTATTTCCCTCCCCAAATCTACCTGTTCTTTTAATGAATTCTAGTATGTCGCTGAGTTTGAGGTTTGCTAGGTTATCTTCCTTAGTGTTCGCCATGTTATGTTTGAGTACATGATGCATTCTCCCAGAAAATGCTGGCTGGTCCCCTCCAAACCACAATGAGGGCATGAAGGGGAATAATATGTAGCTTTGCAAAGAGAGTCTAGTGCTCCAAAATGGACTGGAATAAATATGTAATGTAGTCCTTCTTTGTGCCATTAAATTTATTCATCATCTTGCATATGCCCCAAATGCAAATGTTTTAAGTCGAAAGGAAGTACAAAGCTGTAAACTGTTCAACTAGACTGAGGTTTAAACTCAGGTTTAAACTAGGTTTATTAGGAAATATTGTAAAGGTCCTCCCTCATTACCTTCAGGGTTGAGGTTTGAGGATTATAAATAACACACAAACTATAGGACTATATGACAACTGTATGATGCAGATTCCAGCTATAATATAATCTTATAATAAACTTTCCTGAATACTATGTACCAGTATTTCTTGATAGGAGTCATTCTGCTCATTTAAACTGAACTAAAACTAAATTGGAATACCTATCCAAATATATTATCTGGTCTCCTGATGCATGATGCAATGCATGCACTTAGGTGACACATATCATAACATAAGACATATCTCATTTTCGACCGACCAACTGAACCCGAATACAACCATTTTCATCTTTCTTTTCACATGCTTTGCCCATACATTATGATCTATCTCATCACAAAATGAAACAAACATTTTGGATGAATTAGAACTTTCACCTGATGCATTTTGCGATTTTGTACATTGGTAACACCAACACCATCCAATGTAATTGAAATGTATTTGATACCTTTACTTATTTATCAATGTTAATCAAATCCAAGGATTGTAATTTCATATCAATATTCTTGGCTAATTATCACCAAAATTATTCAATTTCAAAAGTGAAACCAGTATTAATCACATCTATCTATACTATACTGCTAATTCTGGTGTTTACTGTATTATTTCTATAATTCTACTGCTGATTCTGATCTTAATTATATTATTTCTATCATTCAATCAAATCCATTATAAGAATCATTTGTTTAATCTAACCTTTGTCTACCATTTGAAAGTGGTACAATTTTCTGTCATGTATTATTTTCTTTAGCTGAATTAATTGTTTCAACTTAGCAAAGTACAAACACTGTTTAAGGGTGATTATTTTTGAAATCGTCATTGTTTTTGAAAATCTGCCAGTATTCGGCGCCCATTTTGCCCACATACCAGCGATCCCCCATGGCCCATGGCGGCGCTACCCCTCGCCATTTCATTCAATACGCGGGGCGCGTCTCTGTCCTGCCTGACGTAAGGCGTAAGCCGAGTCACCCGCTCCGTAGTACGGGCTCGGGCTCTACGGCCCTCTCTATACAAACTGAATACCGTACTTTATTTAGTACCGCGCCGGCCGCGCTCCGTGCGCCTCGTATTCATGCGAGCACAGACGTTCCGTGTAGACCCGGGGATTTTTCTTATCAATAAACACGACAGGACAAACGTTGCCTCAAAAGCAGCCAGTGAAAGTCGAAGTTTGGTGAACAGTGAATTATCGTAATTTTTTGCGTGAGTTCCTAGTGGTGCAGTTATCAATATGTTTTCTTTACTGATAAGGCGGCTGAGTGGAAATTGGCTGACTCGCCGCCGGCTGAGTGTCGTGTTCGTCATTGGAGATTTTCGTCCTTTCTTTGGGCTCTACATTTGATATCCTTTGGTTGGTATGGTTGCCTTTATCTATTGGTTTCAGTCCATTTGGTACAAAACCGCAAGGCATATCAATTTTCCTCGATGATGTTGTTTGTTTGGGTTTCCCATGTACGTACGCATTAGCTGTCATTTTGTAATATTATGGCAATTATTGAACATTTACTCGTTCAATTGGACTGGTGTGCCTCTGCCAACCCATTTAGGAAAAGGCTTGACGCTATGTTTCCTTGTTTGTTGTTTTTCAGTGTTACAGTTGGAAGTCCTCATCCCGCTTGACATAGGTATATACCCTACTACCTCTCTATATTGGCAATACAGGTCAGTAATCCAAAGTTTGATATCCACTGATTCCCAAATTGGCTCATTGTATGTCAAATACACTGCAATGTCTGCTATGTTTCGTTCAGTGTTATCGATTTTACCTGACATCTGTAAATGTATAATACCTGTGTTCACAAATAAATGATCTTTATCTTTATTAAACTCGATTCTGATAAAATATATCCTGAATCTGTAACGCCTTAGTCTTTGTTACTGTAATGCTAAACGTGTAGGACTTACATATACTTACTTGACCAAATTAATAACATTATTAAAAAATATTTAGACGGAATTTCCACGAATTATAGACTTTATCATTGTTTAAAATCAGTTACGTCGATTCGTTATCGTTAGTTAAATAATGAATGACATGAATGCCTTTATCATCATGATTGATTGTCATTATTTTATTTTCTAAGTTGCTAAGAACAAATTACCGTACATAGTTTGTGATATGTAAAATACATAATATTACATATCTAATTGCCCTTCTTCTGTCTTCACTGTCGTTAGTTCAGGCGACAAATGTTTCAGCATGGCTTTTGTTTGATTCATATTGAAGCCAGCACTATTCAAAAATATATCAGTCATGGCTAAAGTTACTTGATGGGTCATTGATGATCACCATCACCCAATTTAGGGTTTTATATCCTTCATTATATTATTACAATGGAACCAATTTATATCAACTAAAATGACGTCATTATAGCGCCTTAGTTGCCTTTTTAGTTTAGTGCATTTCCTTCCAAATTGGTCCCATTATGTAATTTTAGATATTAAGATTATACCTAATGGCAAAAATTCGTTCAAGTACGAAATCCGAAGCATTCTTGTAATTCATTAACTTGGTATTGTTTGATGTAGAGCTAACTGCTAACTGATAATATTTGTTTGGTTTGGCTCGGGAAAATGTAATGTTTATTGATGTCCAGTAGCATTGTATTGTGTGAGACCGACAATGCTGTTTGTAATAGATTGGTGGGGCTTGGTACTATTGGTGCTAGTAACCGTATACATCTACTACCTACCTATCTGCAGAGTTTATTCAAACGCTATGTTCCGGGGTATCCGGAGCTATGAGACTGATATGACTGAAAGACTGATTAAACTGATAATAAACTGTATTGAAATACTGGTAAAAACTCTATAGATGATGTAATGATAATGAGAACGCGACGCTCGCTTGATGGCTGTACACGAACTGACTCGAAAAGTAGGTAATTGCCAAAAGTGCAATAAATGAACGATTTTATACAATGCTGATTTGACTATTGTACGTGTTAGCTCGTACATATTCCCGGGCGAGAGAAATGGGGTTAGTTTTGTATACTTAGATGATAAGATGCTGATATGATACATGATGATTTAAGCTTAAATAACTAAAATATTTCATTTTGTTAGTAGCTTAAGATTAAAATATTCTCACTTATCCTGCTCTTTTACAATTTATGTTAAGGAAATTATATGTTTTAAAACTAAGAATCTACATGTCCGTCTGATATTTTAAAAACTGGTCGATTCACTATAGGCGATGAACTAGTGTCTTTCATTAACACTCGCGCACTTTGATCGTTAGTAAAAAGGGTACGCTTGGCTGGTCCCGGCACACACGCACTTCTCTTGGTAAATTCACTCACTTCACTGTAATGTTCAGTACACTGTACACTGGTGGATGCTGCCGCTGCGGGCGAGGCCGCCGGTGGCTCCGCTGCGGCCGCGGCGCGAGCAGGCCTGAGCCGACAACTGAAGCGCCGCCGCGCCCACACCACGACGATGACTGCTACCAGAGCGAACAATATGTATATCGCTGCATAATGATGTATATCACTGTATGATACTCCGACTGCTAGAGGCTCACTGTTCTTCATTATTTCGATATTCTTTTCGATTTTTTGAAGCTGAATCTGATTAAATTTTGAGTCGACTCTGTCCATTTCGGATGTCGATAAATCTGGTAATGATATATTGATAATATGATTTATCTGGGAAATTTCTGGTGCTTCTATTTTGACGCTTACATTAATCTGGGTAACTTCGTGTCTGTGTGAGTATATAAAGAAATCAGCTGTTTTGATAACGCATCCTTGATCTATATTGAAGAATCCAACGTGAGAAATTGTTAGTGGGGTAATCTGATCGCCACACACAAGTTTCAACTGACACTGCTCGCAACAAATATATATATAGGAATTTACTTTGTTTAGCTCTATCCATTTATTGCTACATTGTCTTGTTATCGTATTACATCTTGTATTGTTTGATAATACTTCGCATAAACTTTTATCTTCCTTGATCATACGAATCGGCCTCTTGATATGGCATAGAATATTTTCTTGATCTTTATGTAAACAAGACCGTATCTCCTGCATATATATCTCAATAAACGCATCTCGCCGCAGATCTACTGCGACGTAATTTGACACTGGGACTACTGTTATCTCTTTATTTCCTATCAGTCGGGGAACCGGGATCACATTTAAAATTTCGTACGTGTCTTCTCCAATGAGAGGTATCTTGATTTCAAATATTATGAATTTGGCTGTAACTCTTGCACGCACTTGTAGCAAGTTATATATCTGTGATAAACTGTCTGTTTTCTTGATTGGTAGCGACAAGTCCTTTGGGAGCTGCTCAGATATCACACCAAGTTCATGTCGCAACTGATCCGGGGTAAGTAAATGGAAATTGAATTTGCCATTATAAATATTTGTGACTGATTCCAGCAGCATCTGATGAATACTTTTTAGATTGATTAAAATATTGTTTGTAATCATGACTGTTGATAAAAAATCGCTGATCAGCGATTCATTCCGAACGGCTAATTTTACTTGATGAACTGCATTTTCGATGCCGGTGAGTTTCTTGTTTATTATCTTATGATGCTTGTCCATCAAATCTTCTGTTCGTTTCAGCATGTTAAACTCCGCCTCTACTACGGAGGTTTGATTTTTCCACAGTGATGCTAGGTGGTTCTGATTCGTTTTGATAAGGTTTATATCACGCTCATATTTTTCCGCAAAATGCTCATCCAAGACGCCGAATAGGCTGTTAGCAATGTATCCTATTCCATTGATAAGGCCGCGGCGCCGACGACGAAGCGATGTTTTGGTATTATGATTCATGATTATATCATAATAATATTGAAGTTCAGTAGCCTCATGACGCAGCTGCAACATGATGCCTTCGCAATGTGACTGTAACTGTATTTTTGTGCATATGTTACTCAGGTATGTTATGTACTTTACAAGTGCCATATTTCCTTCTTGATAAGGTTGAGTATCATAATAGACAACAAGGCGCCAGTCGTCTCGAATTATATTCATGTTATTAATCCGATCAAAATACAGGGTGTTGTTGTTCTGTAGCGGAGATATATTGTAGGCGCAGTTTATAGATGGCACTGCCAAAAACATGAAAAACAGAGCCATGAGTACTGATGATACAACTGAAGATGTCTTTCTGCTTCTTGATTTTAATTTAGGTTTTGGCTCTCTTTCTTCTGATTGATTTCCTTGTTCTTGCTCTGCATTCTGGCTGACAGGCAGAATCGCAAGTTTGATGACTGGCCGTTTCATAAGGCCACCCTTTGTTTTTAGGGTTACAACTCTCACTAAACCATCTCCGCCGGGATGCATTTGTACTACACGGCCCAAAGCCCATTTTCCGGGGGGGAGGTTTTCGTCCTTGATTATGACTACGTCATTTAACTTGATATTGGGGTGAGAATGACGCCACTTACTACGTGATGAGAGTTGGGTTAAATACTCGTCACGCCAACGACTCCAGATATCACTGAATATTTTCTGAGTCAGATGCCATCTTGTTCTTAGATCTTTCTCGGTATCATAGAGGGTCAAAATGGGACCGCTCGCCAAAAAGTGTGACGGTGTCAAGAAATCTAGGTCGTCGGGGTCTTCTGTCATTGTGCAGAGTGGGCGTGAATTCAGGCATCCTTCTAGTTGACTTAGAAGCGTGGAAAACTCTTCGTAAGTTAGGTTCTGATCGCCTATTACTCTTTTCAGGTGGTGTTTTAGGCTTTTTACTGCAGCCTCCCAGAGCCCCCCTGCCGAGGGCCAAGAGGGTGCGTTGAAGTGCCATTCGATGCCCATGCTTGCTATCTCTGCCTGAAATTCTTGATCAAATATTTCTTGCAATGCTGCTAATTCCTGTTTTAGTACTTTATTGGCCCCTATAAAGTTAGTCCCCTGGTCACTGTATAGATGTCCGGGCTGGCCCCTCCTGGCAGCTAGTCTTTTCAATGCAGCCAGAAAGGCCGACGCTGTTAAATCGGAGACCAGCTCTAGATGTACGGCTTTCGTAGCCATACATACAAACACTGCCACGTACCCCTTCGTGGTCTTGATACCACGGCCCTTGTTAGCTTTGACGTTGACGTGGCCAGTGTAATCGACGCCGCAGTGATAGAATGGGCGCGATGGGTTGGTGCGTGCCGATGGTAAGTCTCCCATTAACTGAGGGTGAAGAATGGGGCTGTGTTTTCTGCATTTTACGCATAAGTGTAGTCGTTTTTTAGTGGCATTGTTGCCACCCAGAAGCCAATATTTCTGTCTGATGAAAGATGTCGTAATACGTGCCCCACCATGATATGTGATTTTGTGGGCCTGGTCGATGATCAGATCTGCTAGTCTTGTGTTGCTTGGGATGATGGCTGGATGTTTCATCTCAGGGTTAAGGTTCGCGTGTCTCAACCTACCCCCGACTCGTAGAATGCCCTCTTCATCTAATATGGGATTTAAACTAACTATTTTGCTTTTACTGCTGACTGCTTTGTTTTCTGATAAGTTGCTTATTTCATCAAGAAATGTTTCCCGTTGGATGCCTTGTACTATTAACCTGTTCGCTCTTCTCAACTCTTGTACTGTCAAATAATCTTGCTTTTCTTTCTTGCTTGTAAATCTGAGGACCCATGCTAATATCCTTACAGCTTTATTTAATGAAGACTGCTTTTCCAATAACTGCTTTATAGTATCGCAATCACTTGATATTTGCGTCACAGTTGCTTGCTTGATTTGCTTGGACTCTTCATTGGTAGTGTATTTATGTTTGATCTCATTTTCTGGACTGAAGGTAGGAAGCCAAGCCGGACCTTGCCACCACAACGAGTGTTCTTTCAGCTGTGAAGCAGTGAGGCCTCGGCTGGCGCAATCTGCTGGATTTTCCTTTGACTTGACGTATCTCCAACAGGTCGCTGGCATTGCATTCGTGACTTCTTTGACGCGGTTGGCCACAAACGGCTTCCATTTATCTGCTTCACCATTCAGCCAACCTAGTACCGCCATCGAATCGGTCCAACCATAGACTGTTATGATATGGTTGCTTAGGCATGCCTTAATTTTTGTCATCAACTTCGACAGTAAAACTGTTCCACAAAGTTCTAGTCGCGGTAATGAGGTGTTCTTGTTGAGTGGAACGACCTTTGTCTTTGCTGCTACTAAAATGACTGTCGTCCCGTTTTTCTTGTGTAATTTGCAGTAGACGACGGCAGCATACGCTTTAGTACTAGCGTCACAGTACCCATGGAGTTCCACTTGATCTCTCTCATGCGTCTGCAGCCACCTTGGGACTTCACACTGCTGGATTAACTGTATTTCATTTCTAATTTTGATCCATTCGTCGCAGATATTTGGCGGTACGGACTCGTCCCACTGTACGTTTGCTTTCCATACATCTTGAAACAGTATTTTCAGCTTGGTAGTGACTGGGGCGATCCACCCAAGGGGATCAAAAAGCTTCGAAATGTCTGATAAAAGAGACCGCTTGGTTGGTCTTGAAGATGATGATAGTATTCCTGCTTGAAAAGTAAATACATCATTTTGTGGATTCCACCCGAGGCCTAAGGCTTTGGTTGACTCCGCTTGTTTGAAGTCAAAATTTTCTGCCTGCTTCTGATCTGCTTCTACACCCTCTAGCAACTCCGGTGCATTTGATTTCCATTTCCTTAGATTAAAACCTCCTGATTGTAATAGGTTAATCATATCTGCTTGTAACTGCTTAGCTGTTTCTATAGAGTGTGTACCATGGATCAAGTCGTCCATGTAGAATGACTGTTCTAGGACACTCGGTGCTGGACTGCTTTGATAGTTCTTTCGTTCATCCTGAGCTAACTGTTTTAGCGTCATCATGGCGAGGAATGGAGCGGCCTTTGTGCCGTAGGTCACCGTGGCTAACTGATATTCCCGCAGCCTCTCGTACTGATTGTCTCTCCATATGATCATCTGCAATCTCTGATCTTCAGGATGAACCCATATCTGCCTAAACATTTTCTCTATGTCGGCCGTAAATACGTATTTATGTTGCCTCCACTTGATGATGAGGCTCTGTAAATCTTGTTGCAAATTAGGGCCCCTATACATTACGTCATTCAAACTCTCCCCTGACGAAGTTTTGTCCGATGCGTTGAAAACCACGCGCAACTTGGTAGTCGTGGAGTCTTCGCGTGTGACGCAATGATGAGGTAAATAGCATTTTAATAAACCACCGTTTTCGCTGGTAGGTACTGTGTCAGCGGGTGTCATATGACCGAGCGATGCATACTCGTCAATGAATAACTTGTAATGTTGCGCAATACTCGGCTGTCTTGAAAGTTTCTGCTCTAACTTGTAATACTGTGCGATCGCTTTTGATTTTGATTGGCCCAATTTTTCTTGATAATCTGATTTTAACGGCAACCTCACTTCGTAGTGACCGTCATCTCGTCTTAATGTTGTTTGCTGATAATACTCAATGCACTGTTGATCTTCAGAAGATAAATTTGACTCCTCAGATATTTCTTCTATCTCCCAAAATTTCTGAATACTGTCGATATCATTGAGTACTACATTGCACTGATATGTTTTTGCATTGCCACTCAAAATCCATTCGAGCCGAGTTTGTTGAGCGGTCGGTAAAGATGGGTTTACATGGCATATCCCGCTCATTAATATATTTGAATAAACGTCGGCACCTAGCAAAATGTCTACAGGGCGACTTTTATTAAATTCTGGATCGGCCAATTGGATGTGTTCCAGGTATGACCAGTCTGGTTTGGAAATTGTCTGACTTGGTAAATCTTTCATGAGCTGCTTCATAATCAACACATCTGTTTCGAAAGAGAAGTCGCTTGAAGTTGAAGAACAAATGATTGTAATCATGCCTTTACAGTTGTTTTCCCTTGCTCCGATTCCCGAAACCCCACCTTTGCATCTCTTCCTAGGTATTTTCAGGAGCTGAGCTGCATTTTCTGTGATTAGTGAGACCTGGGAACCCTGATCTAAAAGGGCGCGCATCTTGATATAAGATCCATTTACTGCTTGAACATTGATGAGAGCGGTAGGCAAAAGTACTTCGTAAAGGTCATTTTGCAGCGACACGTGTGAACTGCTTCTATTATTTTTTCCTGCGCTTGCATTTCCGTTGGAGGCGCTCTTCGCCGCCCCCGCCCAGCGTGGCCCACTTGTACCCGCGCCGTCCGTCGGCGGGTGGGGGGAATGTGCAAACGCCTCGTGCAATAAACTATTATGGATTTGACCACACTCTCGACAAACCCTATCAGAAAGACATTTATTGTCATGCCTAAAAAGACAATTAGGGCAGAGGCTCAATCTCTTCACTGTCTTCAGTCTGTTGAAAGGCGGCAAATCTAGGAACCGTTTACAAAAATAGATTCCATGCTCGTTGCTATCGCACAACGCGCAATGGTATTTTGCTGACGTGTATTTTGCGCCGTTATCGTTTGATTGTGAAATTGCATTTATTTTTGTGGTGAATGATTTTTTGTAGTTATTGTAATTTGATGACTGATATTTTTCTTGTACTTGATTCTTTTGCGTAGAATTATCTTGCTTTCTGCGCGATGTTTCTAGAGTCGTGAATTTCAACTCTAAAAATTCCAGTAACTCCTTCAAAACTGGCAGCTCCCTAGGTTTGTTAACGGACTCTACGTAGTCAGTATACGTCTCTGTATCCAATTTCTGTGACAGGAGATAGACTATCATAGGGTCCCATGTACTGATATTGATTCCCATATTTTTCATTGCGTTGAGACATTCGAGAGCAGTGTCATGTAGGCGTTTTATTTGAGCTACTGATTTTTGTTGCATAGCCGGGAGATTCGTGATAGTATGCATAAGCGAATTAAAAATTAATTTTTCATTGTTGTAGCGTTGATTTAGTATGTTCCAACAAGTGTCATAATTCTCGGAACTGATGTGCAAGTGCTGTATTAATTTTTCTGCTTCACCCTTCACCTTTGATTTTAGATATTGCATTTTCTGAGCATTTGACATAGAAGGGTTTTTATGGATGGTTTCACTGAACAGGTCCTTGAATGAAATCCAACTGTTGTAATTCCCGGAGAAAATAGGTAAATCGATTTTAGGGGTAGTTTTCCCGATGTGAGAAACCGACCACATTTTCTTGTTTATGGCCTTCTTGATAGCCTCGTATTTTCCTTCGTAGGTAGTGTAGGCATCTTCATAATCTTTGTTAGAGCCGTTCAACTCGCTGTCTAACTCCCAGTGAAACTTGTCGATGGTAGTCCAGCGGGACTGTACGGTGTTGAGAAGATCCTCTAACTCCCACTTTTCTGATACTGTATCAATATTAATAGCTGATAGAGTGCGATGGAAGGCCCTGAAGTTGCTCTGTTGTTTTCTCATCATTTCCTCGGTCTTGCTTGCCGTTGCGCTGGATGCCTGCGGGCTGGCAGACCCACCCGGCGCCGCCGGCGAGACTCCGAACGCCGGAGGCTGGACTACAAAAGTAGCTGGCTTGATGACGGGCGGCTCCGATCTTCTCTCTGAAGCTTGAGCCTGAATGTACTCTCTGATGCTCGTATATCTTTCACGCACTGTCTCCCTATCATTCGTGATATACTGCTTCACACCTGGTTCCATGTCCATGGCAGACATTTTATTGAAATTGCGTTCATATTCATACCAATGGCTATCCAACACATTTATTTTCTTCTCAAAATAGCCCGAAGTTTTTCTCTCCGCGCCATCCTTTTTGAAATTGGTAAGAACAGACTCGATCGCTTGAGCCAGTTGCTGCTGAGCAGCGCTGATTTCGTTGAAAGAAGCCATAATGTAGTTATGTAAAAAGGAAAGATCTTACTTGATCGACTCGTACTACTTGATTACTGCTGAACTGCTAATTAGGGGCTGGCTGGAACACGTCTCCCCGGCCAACACTGCTGATACTGCTGCTGGTTAATGAATGAACTGATGATGTTCAATCTCACTCCAATCCTTGATAGTCCTGATAACTGATAGTACTGATGATAACTGATAGTCCTGATGATAACTGATAGTCTTGATGATAACTGATAATCCTGATGATAACTGATAGTCACTGCGACACTTGATAGCACAGTTCCTCCTTGATAGTCACTGCGACACTTGATAGCACAGTTGAAGTTCTTTAGTAGACCGTAGCGGCACTGAGTCTTTTTCACGGTAAGCGGAAATGGCGACACGTGTAACTTCTACGCGACACGGACACGTGTTCAAATCCAGTCTTCCCGTAGGTTCGAAGGACCAATGTTCCGGGGTGTCCGGAGCTATGAGACTGATATGACTGAAAGACTGATTAAACTGATAATAAAACTGTATTGAAATACTGGTAAAAACTCTATAGATGATGTAATGATAATGAGAACGCGACGCTCGCTTGATGGCTGTACACGAACTGACTCGAAAAGTAGGTAATTGCCAAAAGTGCAATAAATGAACGATTTTATACAATGCTGATTTGACTGTTGTACGTGTTAGCTCGTACACTTTGTTTTCCGTCGTATTTCGACGTTTGGCACACGGTCAAAGAGATAGATACCTAACATGGAACGCTCAATCGCTCTTTGAGCTACTTTTATAGTATGCCTATTATGCTTTGTGAGCGTCCATGTTTCGGCTCCATAGGTGAGGATGGGCAAGACACATTGGTTATATACCTTGGTCTTGTGGGGAATATGTAGGCATTAATACAGGGTGACTATGGGGTCCGAAATATATCAGCTTCAGTATACCAAAATCTACATTCAATCATTTTCAATATCAATTGCGACCAAGCCAAGTTTCTCTGTTGCGCGGGCCATAGCCAAGCGCCACAGATCCTACTCCTGTTGAACAAATTTTCTTTTATTAAAACCACTTACTTCCAACAACCACGGCTTGAGATCCTCATCTAACAGCACATCGACGCCGAACAGCTCATAGCAATTATACCGCGAGGTGATGTTGGCCTTCGTCAGCGAGCTGATACTGCCCTCCCCGGAGATGATCGTCTTGATCACCAGGTCCTTCATGGACTCCCAGAGGGCGTCCGTGTCGACCTTCTTCTCCGTTTTGAGGTATTGGAAGAGGCTGAGGAGCGTCCTGCGGAACAGATGCAAGTTTGTTGACAATGCTTCTATGGTACAAGCTTGAAGGTTTTTTGTTGCATGGTGTGATATCTTTGTGATTGTGTTTGCACCCAGAAGGCCCTTGGTAGTATTATTCAAATTATCGGGAGTTAAGGTTAAACATAATTTACTGTATGGATTAAACTACCGGACTAATGAGCAACTGAGGTTTTAGAAAGAGGAGACATTACATTATTTACATTTGGGCGACAAGCCTACTTCTCCTTCCAACTATTTGAGAGTAGCACAGACAGATGTTTCAAACGTCTATCAGCGCCTTCAAACCATGCATCTTCATAGCGACGGCGACGGGCTAGCCCCTGTCAAATGGAGAGTTGAATACCTGTCTACGTTTAGACAGGTATTCACGTGCCCACGTTTGGGCACCACTGTCGCTCTGCCACCGCATATGAGACAAGACGTGACGCGATCACTATCGGCGATCGTTGGGGAATACTGTAAGGGGCATTTTCCCATACACCAGACATGGGCGTTCATTTAACAATAGGGATGTCACGAATATTCGCATTCGCATATGCGAATGGTTCGCACTATTTAATGCGAATGCGAATGTTTGCAAGTTAAGTCAAGTTTGTCCGTGCGAGCTAAGTTAGCGCATCTACCTATGTTACACGTTTCATTCAATCAATAGAAATCCTATATCGCTTGCAATTGGTTAAATTATCACTTGTAAACAATACTGAAAAAAACGAGTAGCTCACTGAGTTTTAAGCTGTTTAAAGGTAGTTTGGGCCAAGTTACTAGGAAGAAAGTGAAATATTGCGTTGTTTTCAGGTTTCTGGGTGTAGAAGTACGATAAATTCACAGTGTCAATTATTCAATTACTGTGTCTAAGTAGTAAAATTGATGATTGAAGTCGATTTAGATTTTTTAATTCTTGTTCCGTAAACATTCGCATATTCGCATCCACAACATTCGCAATGTTGAAAATATGACATTCGTGACATCCTTATTTGACAATAAATTAAAAGTAAAAAACATTTTTAAACAAAGCTTTTATTTAATACCCTAAAAAGAAGAAAATAAAATTTCAATTCAATCATATGCGTCATTTTATTACATTACACAATTTATACGATATAAAAGCTTGTTTAAAAGCGGGATTTATCTCCAAGTCTGTGCAAATAGGTGCCTACCCACCTAATTAAGTCTACACAAGTAAATCTCGCAACAAGCTTTTATATCGTATAAAAAAATATTCTAGGACCAAAGTATTCGTCAAGACGAATCGAACGAGCCCAAATTCGACGGGCTTGCGATGTTTTATGACAGAGTTCCCATGACCGTCTTCCGTCTCCAGCATCAGATCAGCTCCATGTCATAAAAAAATATTCTAGGACCAAAGTATTCGTCAAGACGAATCGAACGAGCCCAAATTCGACGGGCTTGCGATGTTTTATGACAGAGTTCCCATGACCGTCTTCCGTCTCCATCATCAGATCAGCTTTAAGTCAGAAATATATTGCATTGTCATCCGACTTATACACGTATGCGAAATTTCAGCTCAATCGGATAACGGGAAGTGGGTCAAATTCAAGCCGACATTTTTGACGCGAACCGTGATACCCACAAACAAACATACATACATACAGTGCAAGTTTAATAAAAGCTTTTAATAAAAAGGCGCTCCGCGTGCTATCTGCAAAGGGATATGTTTCGAGCGCGTCTTCCACGACTGCGGATGTGACCTCACCACTTGTGTCCCTCGCATGCCGCGAAGTCCTCGTTGGGTGTGTAGTTCTTGGACAGCCGGTTGATGGAGTAGTTCGTCAGGTGCATGTATCTGTCGTTGAGAGACGCCACCTCGTCGTTGTACTTCACTAGAATGGGATACATTTTTATACTCTATTGCACAAAATAGCACATTTTACAATGGAAAGTGGAGAACACATGACAAAGGCGAGCTATTATTATTATTATTAATTTTATTATTCAGAGCCTGCCGAGTGCCACTGCTGGGCAAAGGCCTCTCCCCCCTCTTCCACTATACGATACTGAGCGATCCTCATCAACCTATCTCTTCCTGGGTCGGCCCCGCTTTCCCTTTACATTTCCCGGGAGCCAGTCTGTCTTTTAGCCCAACGATTCGACAGCATTCGAGCGACGTGGCCGGTCGTGGGATACCACATACTTTAAAATTGTATGCGATGTGGACATTGTAACAATACATGAACGAAATAAAAAACAGTCCAAATCCCTGATGACCTCTATAGCGGTCCAGGTTCTACATTCAAGCGAGAGATTTTATTGTTATTTATTTAATTCAGATCACATAGCGTTGTACCACCACCGGACGCTACTTATGATAACTTGTTCACATAGCTTTGTACGACTACCGGACGCTATTTACTATAACTTGTATAAGTGTAGATTAAACTGACCGCTGGCGAACCGCGCGAGTCCGTCCCGGTACATATAGATGCGTAGCGGATGCACCGAGGTCACGAGCACGTATAGCCGCATGTCGAACTTGCTCCCGTTGATCAGGTACGGCTTTTTCACATAGCGTTGTACCACCACCGGACGCTTCTTGGGGATCTGCGTCCAGCGCGAGACGACTTTGATGCCGGTGCCGCGGGCAGACGCGGGCTGTGGAGAAATGCGTTATTGTATAAGTGATGTTTTAAATTATCTGGCGTCTAATCAGGGGGGTTTCACTTCGCTGAGTAGGTATCTACGGCCGGCTATACACGCCAGTCAGTCTTTGTCACATGGTGGTCGCTCGGCTCTCGGTGCGCGCGCTAGCCGCGTGAAAACAATGACGCCGAAAACAACTGAGTGCGATTCGCAACCCTGCGTGATCGGCATCGTGTCAGCGGTGTCTAATGGAATATGGACGCTCGTATCATACGATAAGTTTCAATTTCGCATGCGAGCATATGCAGTAGCAGACAAATATTTTTTGCACCTAATCTTGACTTGTTCGGGAGTGAACACCTTCTGTACGTAGTACTATTAGTTATTCTCTGTTCTAATTGAAAATCTTGTCACGTTTGCGTCATGACCATGAAGTCGCAATGAGGTTGAGTGGAGGAGGGTTATGTCCTGTTAGCAATTTCCCCCCAAACAGCATGCTTTGTTACTCGTTTTAACGGCTATGTGTAATTTCCGTAAATTGTGAACTTATTTCATATTTTTTTGGAGCAGTTATTCGTTTTAGGGGCGAATTTTCAAGCCCCAGATAAACAGACAGCTTCATTTGACATTTCACGGGTACAATTCGAAAGGGACTCGCAATACATTCTCAAGACACTAAACTTAGTACGGGGCGTATCAAAACACGTACGTAAACAGGCTACGTAAATCATTATTATCAACTCACCGGTTTGATAATCCACCTCTCATTATTCGACATGTGCCACTCCCAATCATGCTTCAACAGCTTCATATCATGCGGCAGAACATACGTCTTCGGCATAATCCCGAACTCTTCATCGCCAAACTTGCAGGTCAACTTCTGTAGGTTGCGCCACAGGCGGTCTTTGCGGCCGATTTGGAATGTTCCGGGGAAGTGGTTCATCTTCTGGCCGTCCTTGATGGCGCGGAACATGAGGGACTTCATGTGCTTGCCCCATATGCCGATCCATTCAACGGTCTCTGCGGGCAAAGGATATGGTTAGAACAGTAAAAAGACCTTATGAATCCAGGTATCGATTAGAAAATATAGATTAGAAAATTGACATTCTTCACGTTTGGTACAATAGGCTTGTGGCCAAGGTAATCCAATAAATATAGGAACAAGTCTTAAGTTGAAGCATTATGTACAAAATGGCTTGACATTCTCAATATTGTATATTTCCAGCAGATATATTTTATAAAGTCAATTTTGTGAAAAAAAGACAGCATTTGATGGTACTTTTACGTGACATCATTCTGTTGTTTTTTCATAGAACTCAGGATCAAAAGTTCCGTTTTGACAGTTCATAAAAAGTATCTATTTTGACTTGACAGGCCACAAGCCTATTATGTTACTTTTTGTTCTTCTTCAAGTACTATTTCCTGTTAAGTTCGGCTATCGTTTTGGCTCTTTGTGAACTCGACGTTGCGGCATACATATGTCGATGGTGTTTGAATTGAACCATTCTGCGAGGGTTTTTAAGCAAGTGGGTTTTTTCTGCGGCCAGGTCGTCAGGGACGGATACGGTCATAGGCCTTTGCATGCATCCATTTCGAGGCATTTGAGGGGGTGGTGGACCAAATAGTGGTCAGTTTTCTACTTATACGTCCAGCAAAGATAAAAGACCAGGATTCTTTGTTGTTTATTCAAAGGTTTTGAACTTTATCTTGATGTGGGTAGGTTGAAATCGCGGGCCGTCGACTTTGGACAGGCGAACTAATAGAGTGCGTCCACTCCCATACTGCGCGCGGAGAGGCGGAAACTAATTTGACAGGTAGGCATTTTGTCGTTCCATGGTATTGCCAATAAAAAAACTGGCAGTACCATAGAACGACTCGACGCTACCGTCACGCCACCCTTCAGGCGCACCATAATCCTGGACGCACTCATAATTTCATAATTTCTTTATTGCACACAAACAGTTACATAGGACAATAAAAAACATAGAAAACGTGTACAAAGGCGAGCTTATCTCTAATAAGAGATCTCTTCCAGCAAACCAAATAGGGATGAGACAGGTGGATTGCTGAGTAGGAGTAGACCCATGTGTACAATATAGTCTATTCGTGATAAGAACGTAAAGTAAAGTCATCATTGTCCGGCGGCCTAGCCAAGCCCCGTAACCAATCAAATAGTTTCCAATTATCAAGCCAAGTTCACTGTGAGCAGTTGAAGGCAAACTTTCGAACGCGAAGGTTGTGTCCTGTCCTGTGAGTGTGTGTTAACAGATTTAAATTTCACTGCATTCGTATCACGAATAGACTGCAGTAGTTACATAGTAGGATCTCTTAGCGCAATCAGTGTTGTGACAATAAAACCCCACCGACCTTCCTGCGGACACTCCGACGTATCGCACTCGCTCTTCACCAGCCGAAACCCGGAGTTCGTCAGCGTCTTCTTGACCACAATCGGCGTGATGGTCGTCAGCTTCCACTTGAGATGCTTGGCGATGCCGACGGGGATGCGCAGCGGGGCTGCCTCGTCGTGCGAGACGAAGCGGAGGTAGGGCGGCACGCGCGGGAACAGGGAGGGCCGGAGGCACGAGGTGACCGACTCGGGGATCGTGAGGGGCGAGTCTGGAAGCAGAACGTTACATTTTCAGGCACATTACAACCCCGTAAGATTAATCTTTTTCTTCCTGGGCTGCAAGGCCTTTAATGATTCTGTTCTTGTGTGAGGACAATGGGCCGGAAACACACAGAAATTGCTTGGGTCTTATGGTGCTTCTAAACCGGCCAGGTTTTGCTGCAATATGTAGCCGGCAATTATTGGTAGATAAGATAGATAGATAAATTCATTTATTCACTGAAAAGGTACACACACAGACACATAATAAAAAGAAATACAAAATAGAATAAAACCTGGAATAACATAGGAAGAAAAACACAAAACAATTTACAAATAAATAATCATTTTCACTATGTGGCATTGTGAATGTACCGCGACAATGAAATGGCCCTGACTCAGCAATGTCACAGACGAATCTGTGACGCTGGTATTCTGTCCCTCTCTTACTCACATGTTAGAAAAAGACACCAATAGTTGCCGGCTACATATTGCAGTGAAAATATGGCCCGTCTAGGAGCACCTTTAGAGGACAGCATACAAACGCCGTGATGACGTCATCGGCTCAAGTGTCAAGTTAGCTCGCACGTGTAGTACATTGCTTCTGGCACTAGGATACGCTGCATCGTGAGAACCAGCCGTGATTCTGCAAGCGAATCGTTTAACAGTGGCTATAGCGGGGGCTCAAAATTCCGGTTTTGGCTTTTTGGCTTGTCGACGTGCCGCGCCGGCTACAAGCAAACCGGTATGTCGACCGCGCCGAGACGTGCCGCGCCGGCTACAAACAAACCGGTATTTCGCACGTTCGCTATAGCTATTGACAAGCGATTCAGCAGCATCCCAAACATGTAAAAATCCAAAACCTGTGGCATGATTCTCGCGCCTTCGATATACGGATATCGATACTTATATTGACAGATTCCCATACGAAATCACTCGGTACAGGAGTACATATCGTATATCGAATGCGCGGGAATCATGCCACTGGAGCCCAAATCTCACCCATGCTAATTGAAAGCATAGACGTAAAATATTGTAATTTTCTGTTCTGCTATTACTACTACTAAAATTATGGATAACATTAACATTACTTATTACATAAGCAATACAAATACCAATAAACTTATGTGTTTTACTTATGATTTTACCCAAATAGTAAGCTTTTACTGTTATTTTCACTTATACAGGGTGTAACAGAAGGGTGTAGTCATATTAAATAAATAAATAAAAATAAATATTTTAGGGGGTTGTTAGGGAGACCATTCTGAGCAACTTTTACTACGACACTGATTTGATCAGAGCAACTTTATGTTTCATTGCTCCATATGTTCTGGTCCGGGCGTCAGCTGATTTGTATAGAGAAGTGAAAATTAAAGTTGCTCTGATCAAATCGGTTTCATAGTGAAAGTTGATCAGAATGTCCCTAACAACCCCCTAAAATATGACTACACCTTTCTGTTACACCCTGTATTTTATCATTAACGTTTTTAATTTTCCAAAGATCTACTCTAATGAAATGATTTATAAATGTGAATTTAAAAGTGAATTTAAATGTGATTTTAAAATTAGGAAATCTATGAACCTTTCCGTGTGGGTATGTAGCTAAACGGATTGGTCGTGTGAAGTGCGGTCAGGAAGAGATCGGTTTCCTTGGAAGTTTTCTTTGGTTGTGGTTTCTCTACTTTCTCTGCAATAGACAAACGAGACGATAGGGTCACTAAGTTATATAAGTTCTTGCTTCCGAACACAGCTGAGTTAGGATCCGGCAACCGAGGTAAGGCGTCGATTTCCAAAACTAACTGGAGTCAAGTATTTTCAAAACATTTATCATCATAATCGACAGCTTGTCTCCGCCCAGTGCTGTGTATAAGCACAGATACTATAATATTATAATTTGTACTAATACAGACAGACCACCTAGAACAAAATATGACACCGGCGTAAACTGAGATGCTGCGGAAGATTCTTTAGTTCGAGGCCATTGTCGCTTGGTGCAGCACCATCGCAAAATTGCAAATCCCACGAGATGGCGCTAAGATATATAGGATTTATTCAATGATTAGCGCCACCTAGAAGTATGTTAACTGAAACCATGGCGTTAAATCTTACTCCTCACGCCATCTCTTTTTTACGAAAGGTAACTAATTCTAATTTGTATGGGATGAGCACCCTGTGGTATAAGCCTCCTCCTTTTTGTGCCAACGTATCCGATCCTGTGTCAAACGAATCCAGGGTGTCAAGTCTGGTAAAAGTCCACATAATCACTTTGCTATGTTAATGCTGGCTAATAACAGCATAAAATGGGCATTCCGGTACTTGAGTAAAACAATTACGCTGTACAACATCGGTGCTGCATCTGTATTAACATAGTACTTTCATAGCATAACACGTCGTCGGTACATAACAACGTCAAAATAAGGAGCGGAATAAATCCAGGCCTCCTACTCCAGCTTGTGCAGGAGTTGGGTTGGCTGAGATAAGACAGTGGGAGAAGGGGACATGCACAAAGGACCCGCACATGTGGGCCACGCGTGCAGGCACTTCAACCCCCTTACAGAAGAACAGAAGAAGGAATACCGATTTGACAACAGCGCAACTACCGCATAGCTATCAATGTGCAGCAGAATACCTATGTGGTTCTATGACATTCCACATTCTATCAATGAATTACTATGTGGACAGTAGACTAACAATTATGTCAAAAAAGGATCTTTGAATGATCAATGATTCATAATGTGTTTAGCAGACTTGACGCCCAGAGCCTGTAGACAATGTTAAACGCTAAGGATAGCGGAACGAAACGATAACTTTTATGTATGCGATTTGACATTTGAAATCGCTACGTGACCTTCCTCGTGCCTAAACAGCCAAAGCTAAAAGCTGGAGTTTAGAGGGTAGTTTACCTATCAACCTAATTTAGGGCCACTCTTTTTCCCAAACAGGCTAGCAGAGGCAACATTGTGCCCACATTTACCTTACTATGCACACATAATGCCCATGCCATACCCGGAACAGGAGTGACCACTAGGCAGTGAAACCCTCTACTTGGTATGATCCTGGGGCCCTATGCTGCACTGGGAAACGCATTACAATTGGATCTCGACCGCTTCTTAAACACCCGAAATGGCGTCATCTGGTATTCCGATAACACACCGCAAATGGATTGCCAGTATTTGCAAGGCGGCATTCACACTCACACACACACCCTTGTTCGCAACGCATATATTGTGCGGACCTTGACAGGAACCCCGGTTGTGCGGTCCTACCTTTCCCGTAGACATAGCAGAGTGTGAATTTATAAACGATGTAGAGCTGTCTCTTTCTGGCATCAACTTTTGTTTAAAATTTCTATACACTCGAATGAGACAGAGATAGAGCTCTCTAAAGTTCTAGACAAAATTGCGGCTTATGCGGACCCAAATTATTATGCGGACGGTCCGCTCTTTAGACCGAATGCGTGCGGAATAACACACCGACCGCACTTTACATTAAATACGAACTCATTTACACACTGTCCCCACATTCGGTATTTACGTACGAAGTGACACGCCGACCGCATCTTGACGTAAATACATACTCAT
This sequence comes from Argyresthia albistria, assembly GCA_963457715.1. Classification (NCBI taxonomy): domain Eukaryota; kingdom Metazoa; phylum Arthropoda; class Insecta; order Lepidoptera; family Argyresthiidae; genus Argyresthia; species Argyresthia albistria. The sequence goes on along the minus strand of OY735264.1, from coordinate 7,738,989 downwards.
TAACACACCGACCGCACTTTACATTAAATACGAACTCATTTACACACGATTGAAGTTCTCCGTGTTGCCATAATTAATTAATGTTTAGGGTGGCAGTTTTATTCTGAATAATCATTATTATAAAATAAAATTTGCGCAATGGTCTGTTGACCATTCAAGCACTGAGGCGGCGCTCTGTTAAAGATGCCACTCTGTGTCTCCTGCGCTCGAGGTCAGCTCCCACCACCACTCAATATGACTTCAGTCTTGTCGGAATTGATGCAGTTAAGAAACAGCTTTCTTAATTGATGCAGTTAAGAAAGTTGCTTCCCATTTCCTCCAAAGCTGTCGGAGATGATAAAATCTGCTTTGACGGTGTCTGCTCATCAGTGTGCTTGACGAGTTACTTCCAGCAATCACACACAGAATAAACTTCTCTCTCTCTAACAGTTCCTTCCCTCATGTATGGAAAAAAGCCTTAGTTGTCCCTTTACCCAAAACCTCAAAACCCTCCTCATTTAAAGAGTTTCGTCCAATTTCCATCCTGCTCATCCTCTCCAAAGTTCTAAAATCCATTGTCCATACTCAGCTCTCCTCCTACCTTTCCTCAAACAGCTTGCTTAATCGTTTCCTGTCCGGTTTCAGGCCCGGTCAAAGCACTGTCACGGTCTTACTTAAGGTCTCTGATGACATTGAGCATGCGATGGACGAGAAAAAGCTCACTGTGCTTGCATTGCTCGACTTCAGCAGCGCCTTTAACTGCGTCGATTTCGATATTCTCGTTGAGATACTGAAGTCCCTGAATCTATCCTCCATTTCTGCTAGCTGGTTTGACTCCTACCTGAGAGAGCGCAAGCAGCGTATTAAGTCAGAGGCGATTTCTACGGAGTGGTGTGATGATCTATTCACAGGGGTCCTTCAGGGTGGTATTCTCTCTCCTCTCCTTTTTTCTGTCTACATTAATTCCATCTCGGATGTACTCTCCTCATCGTATCATCTTTACGCAGACGATCTCCAAATTTATCGACATTTTTCTCCGTGTGATATGGACTCTGCTGTAAGGATACTAAATAGCGATCCTGAGAAAATCAGGAATTCGGCCACTTCTTTTGGATTACTCGTCCCTAGTAAGTCGCAGGCTTTGATTTATAGGTTCTAGGTATTATCTTAACCTTTTACAGCATATGTCCATTGCTTCTGTAACCTTCGATGGAAAAATAATCGAATATAGCACGAAGGCCAAAAATATGGGCGTTTTCTTCGACAACCAATTGTCCTGGTCAGTGCATGTCAGCAAATTCAGTAGGCGTGTCTTCGCTACTTTTCATTCCCTCAGGCGACTTCAAAACTTCCTGCCTCGTCAGACAAAAATCACGCTTGCCCAGTCTTTGCTCATTCCTCTTATCGATTACGCTGATGTCTGTTGGGTCAGCGCAAACGAAGAACAACTGAATAAACTGGAGCGACTTCAAAATCTCGGGATTCGTTTCGTCTTCGGTCTGCGCAAGTATGACCATGTCTCGGAGTTTCGCAGGGAGCTGAAGTGGCTAGCTATCCGTCTTCGTCGGGATTTCCACACCCTCATCTGTCTCAACATATTATTTAATCCACGCTATCCTGGCTTCTTGCGAGATCGATTTGAATTTTTGTCTTCGGATAGGCCCAGGAGATCTCACACTAGGTCACTGCTTATAACTCCGCAACACAACACATCTGCATATGAGCATGGGGTCCGTCTCCGAGCTATCAGACTTTGGAACAAACTTCCCAGTGTTATCAGGGACAGACAGTCCTTCACTCAACATTTTTTAAAAACACTTGAACGCTTCTCTACCTTAATATACCTTAGTATCTATGTATATGTATACTATTTTTTGTTTTTGTTTTTATATGTATTTGTTAGTAAGTAGTCTATTATTTTAATATTTATCGTTGTGCACCTAAGTAGGTTTACCTTTTATTAAATTATCCTCTCTATCCTAGGTTTGCTGGGAGAGATCTCTTATAAGCGATAAGCTCGCCTTTGTACATGTTTTTTCCAATATTAAGTGTCTGTATTATGTTTTCTGTGCAATAAAGTATAAAGATAAAGTAAAGAAATTAAATAAAGTTTAAAATATATATATATATTATTATTTATTTTTTAACTTCACCTACAAATAAGAAACCGTGTTTTGTTCATATTTAAACTATCATTTATTTATTCATTTTTTATCCTTCACTTATATTTTGGCTATATCATAAGATATACCAAGAGTACCTACTTGTCACGACGAATGAAATAAGTCCAAACTTGATAGGGTTGAGTCATTTGGTAACAGGTTTCTATGGCCAACGTCGGCTCCATCATAAAACCCTGGACCTCATCTGGGACCAAAGTACTTGTCAAGACGAATAAAATGAGTCCAAACTTGATAGGGTTGCGTCGTTTGGTAACAGAGTTCCTATGGCCACCTTCTGGCTCCATCATTAGACTCTAGATCTCATCCGGGACTAAAGAACCTGTCAAGTCGAATTAAATGAGCCCGAACTCGATAGGGTTGCGCCGTTTGGTAACAGAATTCCAATGGGTACCTTCCGGCTCCATCATCAGACCTTGGAGCCAAGCCAAAAGTAACTATAGCTGCTACTTATCAAGACGAATGAAATGGGTCAAAACTTCATAGGGTTGCGTCGTTTGGTAACAGGTTTCTATGGCTACCACCATCGGCTCCATCATTAGACCTTGGACCTCAAGTACTTGTCGAGTGAATCAAATGAGCCCAAAGTTGATAGGGTTGCGTCGTTTGGTAACTGAGTTCCGTTAGCCACCTTCCGACTCTATCACCAGACCCTGAACCTCATGTGAGACCAAAGTACTTGTCAAGACGAATCAAATGAGCCCAAATTCGATAGGGGTTGTGTCGTTTGGTAACTGAGTTCCCTTAGCCACCTTCCTACTCTATCATCAGAAGCTGGAACTCATGCGAGACCAAGTACTTGTCAAGACGAATCAAATGAGCCCAAACTGGATAAGGTTGCTTTGTTTAGTAACTGAGTTCCCTTGGCCACCTTCCGACTCCATCATCAGACCCTGGACCTCGTTTGAGACCAAAGTACTTGTCAAGACGAATCAAATGGGCTAAATTTTGATAAGGTTGCGTAGTTTGGTAACTAAGTTCCCTTGGCCACCCTTCGGCTCCATCATCAGACCCTGGACCTTATGCGGGATCAAAGTACTTGTCAAGACAAATTAAATGAGCCCAAACTCGACAGGGTTGCGTTGTTTGGTAACTGAGTTCCCTTGGCCATATTCTGGCTCCATCATTGGACGCTGGAGCTCATGCGGGACCAAAGTATGTACTTGTCAAGACGAATCAAATGAGCCCAAACTCGATAGTGTTGCGTCGATTGGTAACTGAGTTCCGTTAGCCACCTTCCGACTCTATCACCAGACCCTGGACCTCATGTGAGACCAAAGTACTTGTCAAGACGAATCAAATGAGCCCAAATTCGATAGGGGTTGTGTCGTTTGGTAACTGAGTTCCCTTAGCCACCTTCCTACTCTATCATCAGAAGCTGGAACTCATGCGAGACCAAGTACTTGTCAAGACGAATCAAATGAGCCCAAACTGGATAAGGTTGCTTTGTTTAGTAACTGAGTTCCCTTGGCCACCTTCTGACTCCATCATCAGACCCTGGACCTCGTTTGAGACCAAAGTACTTGTCAAGACGAATCAAATGGGCTAAATTTTGATAAGGTTGCGTAGTTTGGTAACTAAGTTCCCTTGGCCACCCTTCGGCTCCATCATCAGACCCTGGACCTTATGCGGGATCAAAGTACTTGTCAAGACAAATTAAATGAGCCCAAACTCGACAGGGTTGCGTTGTTTGGTAACTGAGTTCCCTTGGCCATATTCTGGCTCCATCATTGGACGCTGGAGCTCATGCGGGACCAAAGTATGTACTTGTCAAGACGAATCAAATGAGCCCAAACTCGATAGGGTTGCGTCGATTGGTAACTGAGTTCCGTTAGCCACCTTCCGACTCTATCACCAGACCCTGGACCTCATGTGAGACCAAAGTACTTGTCAAGACGAATCAAATGAGCCCAAATTCGATAGGGGTTGTGTCGTTTGGTAACTGAGTTCCCTTAGCCACCTTCCTACTCTATCATCAGAAGCTGGAACTCATGCGAGACCAAGTACTTGTCAAGACGAATCAAATGAGCCCAAACTGGATAAGGTTGCTTTGTTTAGTAACTGAGTTCCCTTGGCCACCTTCTGACTCCATCATCAGACCCTGGACCTCGTTTGAGACCAAAGTACTTGTCAAGACGAATCAAATGGGCTAAATTTTGATAAGGTTGCGTAGTTTGGTAACTAAGTTCCCTTGGCCACCCTTCGGCTCCATCATCAGACCCTGGACCTTATGCGGGATCAAAGTACTTGTCAAGACAAATTAAATGAGCCCAAACTCGACAGGGTTGCGTTGTTTGGTAACTGAGTTCCCTTGGCCATATTCTGGCTCCATCATTGGACGCTGGAGCTCATGCGGGACCAAAGTATGTACTTGTCAAGACGAATCAAATGAGCCCAAACTCGATAGGGTTGCGTCGATTGGTATCTGAGTTCCTTTGGCCACCTTCCGGCTCCATCATCAGACCCTGGATCTCTTGCGGGACCAAAGTACTTGTCAAGACGAATCAATTAAGCCTAAACTCGATACAGTTGCGTCGTTTGGTAACAAAGTTCCCTTGGCCACCTTCCGGCTCCATCATCAGATCCAAGTTAGAAAAATATTGCATTGTCATTTCTGATATTCAACCTCAGTAATTAGTTTCACACACGTCGTGGGATATGAGTCTAATTTCACGCATAAAGTGCGGTCTTTTTGTGTAGGTCCGCATTATATGAAATTCGAACTAACATACACATTTCAGACTGGTGGCGCCACGTGGTGGTAACACATCTGAACTGATTTTCGGCGTGTGTTAACTTAACTAAACAAAAATACCGATTATGCGGGCCCCCTCGAAAATCTGCTCATACTTCACCAGTCGACCAATCAGAACGCGAGAATTCGATAGCTATATTTGAAGCTACGTCAAAATATTGTGCGGACGTCCCCGCAATGAGGTCGGTCCGCACAATGAGGATTGTGGACCATCTAAAGACCGCACAATGTTAAAGCCGCGAAGACACCCTCACACACACACACACACACCCTCACACACCCTCCTTCTCACTTATTTACACACCCCCAAACACACACTATACAGTATACATTCTGCATTTCTGAATTGTAACTAGCCTATTATTCTTATTTTATTTTTTATTTGTTTTTCTTAAGTACTTGTATTATTCTTGTTAGAACCGTCTCAATATCCAAATCTTACCACAAACGCCTCGGACGACGTACGGGCCTGCGAGCCATAAATACAGGTTATATTATTATCCTAGTTATGGCAGCAGTCAACCACCATTTTTAAGTGTACCTACCATTTTTCCTTGAATAAATACTTTTACTTTACTTTTACTTTATTCTCTCGGCGTTGCACATTGCTAATGGAACACTTATTTGAGTAGCATTTCCCCCCTGGCAGTAACCTAGCGTGAGGAGAGATGTACTCTTCTCACGCTAGCTTACTTGAATGTTAAAAACTCACCTTCTTTAACAGTCACCTTCTTCACAGTCACTGGCGCTCCGTTCGTCAACTTTGCCGGTACTTTGCTAACACTATCCTCTTTCTTCACTGCGGCTGGAGGCGGCGATGGCGCAATAGGCATCGCTTCTAGCTTGTTGATTTCAGCGAGTAAGGAGTCTGTTTCCATTTGCCATGACGCATCGAAGGCTGGCGGGTCCGGCTCCAGTATAGGCGATGGTGAGCGGCAAGGAGAACTAGGGGATTGAGGAATGTTTAGATTAATTTTATTGATCACGCAAGGAATATCAAGAAATGCATAATAATAGGGGACAAATCTAGCTTATCGCTTAGGGCTCTTAGAGATAAAGGCACATTATACTATCTGTGATAGAGACATACAATCTACAGTTCAAGTTTCTATGGCTCTAAGCGAGCTATCACCTTTCTCTTTCGCATACCACCTTACCCCAGGAGACAAAAAGACAGCATTTGATTATGACGTCACCCAGAATTCATGAACAAAATTATCGTTTCGAAAGTTGCTAAATGTTACGTTGACAAGCAGTCAAACATCGTATTAAAAAATGTCTGCGATTTGGGAGGTGACAAGAACTATACTTAACTAATTAAAATATTGTGTTTGAAAATTTAATCTGTGGTCAACGCGCAAGAGCTGTCGGATTTATCCCATAGACCTACCTCATGACTCCATCGTTTCCTGGTTGGCCACGCTTTCTCTTTGCATTTTCTGGGAGCCAGTCTATGGCTCTCCTAGCCCAGCGAT
>OY735264.1:7658448-7732400 GCA_963457715.1 Argyresthia albistria | reverse complement strand
ATGGAGTATCTTCGACACAAAAGCGGCGGTATCAAGCCATTTATTGGACTGGGACAGCTTTTTGTCCGAATGGCGGACTTTTCAGGTCAGTCAGTCAGTCAGGCGGTCAGTCCTGAAAGGTCTATTCGTCTGTAAAAGGAACAATCTTTGAATTCTACATCGGAACTTACTCAGGGATCTACATGATGCCATATGATGTAACCGGTACATGTTGTACCAGCTGCGAATGACCAGTGTTATAGGCGACGGTACTAAACAAACAACTTGTCCTAACCGTAGAGGTTTCTTGTCTGAATGTTTGGATAACCCTGTAGAAATATGTACACATTTCGTTGTACACGTTTTAGATACGAAATTCTACTTAGAGTTCGGACACAACACAATGGATAGGATACACAAGACAATGAAGTGATAGAACTTAAGCACTTACTTCTACGGAAGAGGCATCAAGACGTGTAATAATGCCTAAACCAGCCTTCTCAAAGTCTTAATAGCTACACATTATCGGAACACTCAAATCCGGAATCAACGCCCTATGTCAAAGTACAATACAAGTGCGCCAGGTCACCGCCTTGGTCATAACATAACATAAGCTTCACCTAAACGCAATGCAAAATACTTGCAAATTCGTTGAGTTTGCATAAAAACAATACGAGGCCGGGCCTATAGTTTCATATGAAAGTGTGCTCAAGTATGTGCAAGTGTGTGTGTGCCCGACCATGTTTTACGCACTTTCAGGACATTTAGGTCATCAAAGCTAATTTAATATTTTCTTTATTTTAAAGGTAGTCACTCGGTTTTTGGGGTTCCGTACCCGAAGGATGCCAAACGGGACCCTATTACTGAACCCACGCTGTCCGTCAGTCCGCCTGTCCGTCCGTCTGTCCGTCATCGGGTCCTACAGCACGAACCGTAATAGCTAGAAAGTTAAAATTTTCACAGAATGTGTATATCTGTTGCCGCAACAAAAACAAATACGATATGATATATAAGAGTTATTCCAAATTAAAGGGGGTGCATGCATGCCCATGCAAGAGACTTGTTTTGATACACACACGCATTTCAATATGATGGTACATTTCGCGAAAACCTACATCGTTGGGGTAGCTCAGCGGGTATGATGTAGGCTCACAATAAGTCGTGGGTTCAAATCCTCGTGAGGGCATAATCTTTTTATTTTATTTTTGGTTTTTGTTGTGTTGTTATACGATAGTACGGTACCCTTCGTGTGCGATTCCGGCCCGCACTTGACCGATTTTTATAGATAATGGTCACTAGGCTGTATCTCATGAAGCGTGATAGTTAGAGTTAAAATTTTCACAGATGATGTATTTATGTTGCCGCTATAATAACATAATAAATATTAAAGGGGGCTCCCATAGCTCAGACATGTTATTTTTGCCGTTTTTATAGATAATGGTATGGAACCCTTCGTGTGTGAGTCCGACTTGCACTTGGCCGGTTATTTTTACATTTGTTTGATTAGATCCAAAGCTGTTGTCCCTAATAAACTTTAAAATGTAGAATGTAGCCTACAGTAAGCGGTTGTACAATGTCTTCATTGTCGTTGCATTCAACATCGCAGTAATGGCTCTACATTGAACTAACATAAACCATTCGTGTTTTGTCGACATCTGCACTGTTTGTTTTCCTGCGCCCATATTTCTCAAGGAGATGTTGTTACTCATCATAGTTTATTGAGAATGTCTAGTATTAAGTGTGATGTATTTGACACAGGTTTATGAGATACACATTGAGTTTGTTCAATGTCTTTCCCGAAATTATTAAATTCGTCACGTAATACACCAAAGAAGTGGAAATACACTCTGAATCTTAATAAGATCTAACATTCCTACACTGCGTTACAGTCCCGGTTTCTCAGAAACATGTCTACCACATAATTATTAGTAATTATCTTGTTGTTTTTCCGCCACGATGCAAGGCACATGAAGTAAACCTTACATCCTATATGCACTTGGATTGTACATGCATTTCGCTTCACACTCAAATTATTCCAATCTTTGTAATATATATCTTAAATTACTCTGCAGCAATTTGACTGCACACTATATTATGAGGTCAATAATATCGAATATTATAACGTAGCTAAGTCTAGATTCAATTCACTTGCAACCATTTTATAAAATGCATTGACTTGTTCAGGTGGCGTGACTGCCCGGGACAAAAGCGGGGATATAAAAGCACTATACTTGTAGTAGCTATATGTATACTATACTTGCTGCCTTCTGTGATATAAAGGCTTCGACCATGCTTGCCATGCTCTCTCGTTATTCATTCCTTTGCTGCCGTTTTCGTCGTGTCTGTTTGGAAAATATCAGCGAATTTGATTGAATTTTCACGAGTACGGAATTTACAAAGATGTTGTTGTGAACTTCGGAATTTACTTTACGATAGCGAGAAAAGATAATTAGATCTCGTGTTTTTCTATAATACCCTGATAATTGAGTCTCTGTTTCACGAGGTCACTGTCATGTCGAACACGTTCATTAACGCACACAAATTATTTTCTAATTAAGATAATATATTTATTTTCACTAGTTTCATTGTTGAGTGATATGAACGTGTCACTCATAGAAACAAATTGAAATCATATCGCCAAACAAAATATCTGGGTGCACGGCAGTGCACCACCAAGTCGAGCAAGCACAGCCGTACCATCCTTTTCTCGAAGCAATTCAGGCCATATTCGACCCCCCTAAAACTTCGTTGTGGATAAAACAAGAAGCCTGATTTTTCTGTTACTAATTAGGCCTTATATCAACACGATATATTAAATTTTTTATTCAATTTGAACCAGTAGTTTAAGAATTGTAACATGTCAAAGTTTCCTCATTTTGTCACTGACTGACCGATCATCAAAACTCCCAGGCACTTCTAGCAGACATAGAACCTTCAAATTTGGGATATAAATAGTAATTAGTATTCTTATCAAGGGAAAACTTAAACATTTCAAGCTTATGTTATAGTTTTCCAGAAAACCCATCTGCATCAATAACTTTGTAATCTTATATAAAATGTATAGGATTACAAAGTTACATTTGCAGTTTATGAATCATTGAATGCCCCTAGGAAAATATGCCTTTACAAACAAGATTCTATAAACATATTATGTAATACATACATAATATCACGCCTGTTTCCTAGAAGAGGGATACGTACATCCACCAGGGACCACCACTTACCACGGTCCAGGCATACATCCCTCGTTTCCTTTGGTTACCATTATGCTTAAATTATATATTACTAGCTGACCCGGCAAACGCTGTTTTGCCATATAAATAATTATAACACTTAGGGGTATGAAAAATAGATGTTAGCCGATTCTCAGACTACGAAGACAAACACTGTGACACGAGAATTTTATATACAGGGTGTAACAAAAAGGGTTTAACTCCCGAATGTATGTGGTTACTATGGGACCAACTTGATCAGAGCAACTTGATTTTTCACTTCTCCATATAAATCAGCCGAGCGCCCAGACCGAAATGTATGGGGAAGTGAAAAATCAAGTTGCTCTAATCAAGTTGGTCCCATAGTAAAAGTTGCTCAGAATGATGTCCCAAACCACATACATCCGGGAGTTAAACCCTTTTTGTTACACCCTGTATATATGTATGATGTACATTCCCGACAAAATGCTTCAAATATAATAAAACTATTCAATCAACAGAACAAATTGCGTTCTAATGCGACGGGAGTGGTAGCAGATTAATCCAATTGCTCGATAGATGGCGCTGCCTGTATTTTAACTCACGCTATGGTTTGAAACCGTCGCTAGCTTAAGTAGCGGAGTTGCTCGCCAGCGATTTCAACTAGTTGTTGATAATTTTTGTATCTGCATTAATTATTATATTTACTAACTATTTGGATTTGTTCATCTAGCACATTTGCCAGAACTAGTAGTCGCAATGGATTCGGAAATAGTGTATGTGAATGACCAACCATGCCCACACCGGATTGTACGGATACCTGGCGATGGGTCGTGTTTGTTTCATTCTTTGTCATTCTCTATGTATGAGAATATTGAGTCGTCGTATGAGATTAGACTTGCTATAGTCGAGTATGTGGTAGCACATTGGGAAGAGTTCCAAGTTTATACTTGTGACGAGCACGGAGACCCCTACATTAACGCTATGTTTTTTATTGTTATTGTAAAAGTACCAAAGGTACCAAATTTTAAAAAGTAGAACTTTACAAAAAGAAGTGAGATCCCATCAAAAACATCCTGTAAAAAATACCAAGTCTCGCAGCTCTGTGATTCTACCGTAAAAAGTTGTGAGATCCATGTTATACCAAGTCGGTTAACTGATTTAGTCCCTACTTAAGGGGCCTTCTGTCTTAAGTTAATACGTAAGATATTTTCATATCTATATTCAAATCTTTTACTTTTTAAATAAAAATATCGACTTGGCCATCGCATGAAGGCACAATGTATCTTCGAAATCATATCTACATTATATTAGGTTGTTTAGAGTATAATTGCGTTCTACACGATTAAAACTTGGTTCCAAAACTAATATATGTATACCTTTAACAAGCGGCAACAATAGAAAATGGAAGACTAGTGCAACAAAATTACTAATGCTCTAGTTATTTTCAGTCCATTAAATTCCAGTACCTTTCACTTCTTTATGCATTCGGAAGGAATTTGATGAAAAACCAGGTTTCTGGCTCTTAGTTCTGTGTGATAGATAACGTATTTGTATATATTTATTACACGATACATGACAGGACATAAAAACAGAAATAACATGTACCAAGGTCAGCTTATCTCTAAATAGAGATTTCTTCCAGCAGACCCTGGTTGTAAAGGACTAAACAAACTAAGCATGCGATGGCCAAGTCGATATTTTTATTTAAAAAGTAAAAGATTTGAATATAGATATGAAAATATCTTACGTATTAACTTAAGACAGAAGGCCCCTTAAGTAGGGACTAAATCAGTTAACCGACTTGGTATAACATGGATCTCACAACTTTTTACGGTAGAATCACAGAGCTGCGAGACTTGGTATTTTTTACAGGATGTTTTTGATGGGATTGAGTTTGTCCAAAACAAACACGACAGTTAATGCTTGTGGTTCGTTGTGGGGATAAATCTTGGTAGATGTTCAATAAATATAAACTCTGAACAGACAATTTCTAAGTATTTTGTTGTCGATAGTAAAAGATAGTGCCACATAAATCTTTACAGACAATAACACTGAGCTGTCTAAACAACCGAAGTTCACGTGCATTTGATGATTGTTTGCCTTCAGTTAAACATCGTTAGGTTTTATCTGCGCTAGTTGTGATAAGATTTGATTTCAATGGATAGTTGGACACTCTCTTAAACATGACTCAAAGTCTCAATTGGCTAATTGTTTTATTTATCAGAATGTGAGTCATTGATGCTATTGTTCAATGACTCCTTATGGTTACTTTGCTTGATAGTGTCTCTACTCGTCACTCACAAACTCTATTCATTTATATGAAGTCGTATAATCGTATTATTAAATTATTTGCATTGCGTCAACGTTTTGTTTAAATGGTTGTGGTTTTCCTCCATTGAGTGATATTTTACTCATTTAATTTTTGAGAAACATTTTCTTCATCACTTTATCTGTTCACCTATCTACACCGGAATCTTAAACTACAGCACTAAATATAACCTTACGTCTCGTGGTGTGAACCTGACTCGTATCAAGCTTTTCAACTAAGGCTGGATTTTACCAACAAAAAGTTACACGGAGAATAACTATCCCGGGGATAACTTGTAACTTTTTCAAAGACACCAGTGACACCTAGATCAGTTCATCTCATTTTGAACTGTCATTTGTCATACAAGTTATCCCCGGGATAGTTATTCGCCGTATAACTTTTTGTTAATAAAATCCGGGCTAAGTAAAGTAAATAACCGGCATTAAAGAATCACCTAGTAATCTGTTAATATGGCGTGATGTTGGCACACTGGCACGAAGAGGTGACCTTACCCATAGAATGACTTGCGTCACCTGCTGCTAATACGGTCTAGCTATTAGCTGTTGCGTGATAAACCAGCCTGGAACTGACTGTCTATACGCCTGATTTATACGATACTCAAATCCAGATGCGCAGAAGCGCTGAATTCATTTATGAGAATCCTAAATTCTTTTTTTATTCAATGATCAATCACTGTTACCGGAAGCCATCACCCAAAAATGCCCAAAATACGATAGTTGTGACGGAAACGCTTCATTGGCTTGATCCAGATCCACATCTCTGATCCACTTTGCGTTTTCACGTAACATAACAATTGCATTTCCGTTGGATTTAAACCGATATCGCTAGGCTGGGCTTATTGCGTTGCGTGTCAATCGTGTGGGAATTATGTCTGATGCATTGTTTTTTGTCATTTCTACCTGTTCAGCGAGCGGAAGCAATTTGAAGATCTCTATCAGGATCAGAAAGTTATATCACGCTCGTGATCGTCGTCCAATTAATTGCACAGGTGTTCCTAGCTTTTCTATTGTCAAATGTATTTCACTCTTTCTTCTCTTACTTGTGATCCCAATAATTTTATAATCGTAATTTAAATGCAGCCAAAGGACAACATTAAACTACCCGCAGCTCGCCCTGCTATCAACAACTAAGTCAACGACCACGTCTGGTTTCCGCAAGCTATACATCAAGTTAACTCCTGCGGAATCGCAAAAAGTATTAAAGCCCTTTTGTCAGGGATCCCACTCGTGGGAAGAAAGGGGGAGTGGTGCCTTGACCTTGCCAGGGTTGCGGGGGGACAGCGGACTGCACGCTCCACGAGGTCACTGACTCGCCAGACTGGTTCCTGTGCCCCACTAGCTGTCGTGTGCGGTTTTGCCCGTTTAATAACCCCTGTTGGGCCTACCTGCCAAGTGGTAGTGTCATTGTGTAGTTTGTGGGTATATCGATCCAGCAGTTTGATCTTTTTGATCCTCTGGTGCCGGGATTTTTCATTGGTAACTAGTAATCCTTCTTTTTGTTTATACCTCATAGCATCATGATCATTCATACATAGGTACAAGTTCGTCTTTCTCGTTTAAGTTTAACTGTATTTCTCGGTATAACTAGTGTAGTGCTGCACTTCCATGTAGAAACTTGTCTAGGATTACTAAAACGCGTACCGAGTTCTGATCGATAATGTCTACTGCTGCACCTTTTGGTTTTGTATTACCGAATAACTACAAAAATTTTCACTGATATCATGGAAAATATTTAATTTTGCCTGTCGCCTCTAAAAACTGTACCTTTCCCCTCAAAATCTTGCAGCAAAGATAGTATAGAGCTTTCTACACTAATGTTTTCTTCCTCGTCGAGAAATCAACGTTTCGTTTACATTTGGGCTCTGCGTCTGTTTTAGGTTTTAGTCAACGAGGACGTGACGGGAATGTCATGTGACACAAAGAACCTTAACTTTCCGAGAAAAATGTAACGACTTTAATACAGGTGTCGAGAGCAAAGGGCCGGATGTTTCCATCTGACGAGCTGACATTTGTTGACCGAGCGAGCGAAGCGAGCGAAGCGTCTCCGTTTCAGGTTTGGGCAAAAATGCTTTCGTATGTCCGGTTGTTCTCCTCTACAGGTCGCATTTATGAACCGATTCTCGTGAAATTTTGTGAGCAGGTTGGAAAAATAAATAGAATTTTTTACTCGAGCCAGTTTTTTGTTTTTTTTTCAAAATGGCGGAGATATGGGGTTTTAAAATGTAAAAAAATCGCTACAACCCAAACGGCTCGATGGATATTAACAAATGAGGTGTCGTTGGATTCGTAAAGACCATGAGAGTGAAACAGATGAGCGAGCGAAGCGAGCGAAGCGTCTCCGTTTCAGGTTTGGGCAAAAATGCTTTTGTATGTCCGGTTGTTCTCCTCTACAGGTCGCATTTATGAACCGATTCTCGTGAAATTTTGTGAGCAGGTTGAAAAAATAAATAGAATTTTTTACTCGAGCCAATTTTTTGATTTTTTTCAAAATGGCGGAGATATGGGGTTTTAAAATGTAAAAAAATCGCTACAACCCAAACGGCTCGATGGATATTAACAAATGAGGTGTTGTTGGATTTGTAAAGACTATGAGAGTGAAACAGATTATATAATTTTAGTAAAAAGTCAATAGGTTGTATAAAAGATCGCGAAATGTAGTTTACAAAGTTATTGGTGCGGCTACTTTCATACTGCATGTACGTAACCAGGTACATTCATAAGTTTGTATGTGTTATTGAAAGAAAATTATTTGGGTTATTTTTTTATGAGTGTTAGCAGTTCAGCTTTCCCACCGACATACTCGCGAGGTCTACAGCTCACAGAGCCACTAGTTGTAATGTTGTAGGTACTCGAATTCTTCGTTATTGCCTGCAAAAACATGATAGACCTCTAACAATGTCTACTATTACTCCGGTCAGTTAAGCCTAAAAAATAGAGTGGGAACTTTTCACAATTTCTTTATAATGGTGTCCCAAATGCAAATGCATAACATAATATGATATGATCCATGACGTGTAATAAATATGATCAATAAATGATGTCTATGTCTATGTCTAACCCCTCATGCAAATTTTCAGATTGTTGAGAATTAAATTTATGTAAGGGTGAATGTCTTGACTATATTATGTATAGCTTGCTTGACTTTTTGGTTTCAATTCGATAGCAAGATTTCAACACAAAGAATGGTGTTCATTTCAACACATAGTGTTAACAACACGTTTGTGAAATGTTTACTTCATTTTAGCATTCAAATGAGCATAGTGAAACAAGGCACATAAAGTTATTGATGCATAGCCAAACACTAGTTGGGTTCCATTCCACCCATACTCAACCTTTCCTGGTTGAACCGCCGGGCAGCAACAGACGCTGCAGTCCCAGGGGGTACACTAATGATGACCCTTTTAAAATCCACTAAAGATTAAATTGCAGAGACATTTGGCCGTTCGCACGTCAGGCATATTTATTTAGGGCGATATAATTTATCGCCGATTTTGCACGCTCTCGAGGCAGTTTTTTTCTTCAACTGCAAAAAGTGCGTGATCTTCCATCCATCAATTGCGCTGAATATACTAGATTGCTTGTGATTACTATCTGCTTTATTTGCAGCACTTCTTTGGTAGACATTATTCTTGGAGTTAACATGTTTTTTTTTTCCTGTAATTTAAACGGCGGTGTCGCCAGTCATTTGTTGTCGTACTGTGTTTCTTGTCTCGTCGCTAATCTATTTTTTCTTTCGATTCCTGCACTTGAATCTATTTTATTCTCATTAAGTACCGCCGCCATCAATATTTTTTAATTTAATAATCCATCAATTGTCATCTCTACAAGTGTTTACAGAAATACTTTTCCTATATTAAGCGTTCGGTTACGTTCAGTTGCGGTACCGGTCTAACGTTTAAATTTCCAAATGCAGTCGCCGGTTCAGATTCACGGTCAGGGTCGCCGTAAATAGTCCCACTCAAGTTACACAACACAACATGTGCCCCGCCATATGGCTTATTAATCGCACCACTTTAGAAACCACGAAATGTTCGCTCTTGTTTCAAATCTTGACAAACTCATCAGTGTGGAGAGCACTTGAGAACTGTTGCATGGTTATAATTCGATATGGATGTACAATTCTTGGAGATTCTTGCATTCGTGAAATGAAGCATCGAAACAAATGAGCGTGGCAACATTGCTATGATAATATCATTGTTAATTTTTAGAGCATGTTGCATAAAGTTCTAATATAATAGTTGTACTAATTCAGTTCAGTCACGTCTGGTTCTTTTGATTACACATTTTGAAGAAAATCATTCGGCCTTTGCGTACACAATTCCATGTGATGCAAATTGATGCAATCTACCACTATTATCGAAGCACATTACACTACAGGAGCTAGGAGCATGATTCTCGCGCATTCGATATACGATATCTACACCTATATCGAGTGATTTATTATGGGAATCTGTCAATTTTGGTCTCGATATCCGTATATCGAAGGCGCGAGAATCGACCCGCTAGACCTTGCTAAGTTTCTATCGATAGGATATCCATTGAATGATTTTTAGAGCATGTCTGTCTATGATTATGCACCCCTCTCCACAGTTCTCCACACACTTGCAAACTTTTATTACAAAATGTTTGATGAACCTGCATTAAAAGCCTGTACTAGATTGATACTTCGTGAGAGAATATTCCATTATTGTCATCGATATTATAAGTCTGTGATTATTGTTGTACATCAGCATTTGCGAAACACGTTTGGGGCTAACCTAACCTTTGATTAATTATATGGTTAATGTTCCATAACTTCAGTCGAAAATATGGAAATTGTTATTTTTATTGAGCTTTTAAAGTTTCGCTCGGTGTCATTGACGCTGGCGGGCTGGTGAGTTTGTGAGGGCGTTGCCCGTCGAGTTAGCATATGTCGCGCCAACACTCCGCTCCCATGCGAAACGCCTCATTAAAAAGTCCGCGAGGATTTTTTTCGCATTTGCTGTGCTATTGAAGGCGGGTAATGGTGAACCACTCGCCCTTGGTGGTTTGCTCGTGTAGTTAATTGAGTAAATTGATTGCATAAACGGGCATAGGATACATTATTCAAGATTGCTTTAGTCAAAGGCATTCTAATATTACCGTGACTAGGAGAATTATAAGATGTAGTTAATGGAAGAAGACAATCGTGTTGTCATCGAGTTCTATCTGTCTTTATTGATGTCAGTTTTCTCGATATATATATCACGTTCGCAAAAATACTGTATTTGTTAATTCATCAATGTAGCTGTGTGGTCCGGCCCGTTCTTGACTCATGTCAACCTGCTTAACGTGTTCAAATTACCATATTGTCCCGGTAGAAGCTGAATATTTGAAATTGAAATTGAAAAATCGTTTATTCAACAAATATTTCATTTACAGTGCATATCTAGTGAATAACATTCTTGAATGATAAAACTTATCCCTGAGGAGAAGTATTTGCTCTACATTCTGTCCGCGAGTTAGACAAAGCCGCTTTCAGCGCAAAGGCTTAGCAGGGTGCTTATTTTTTCAAGTGTCCTACTTTGTCGTTGACTCTTTGGCGGTTAGCCAGAATATGAAATCGTGCTTAATTCATACAATTTTCGCTAGTGTCTGCAGTTCCGCACATCCCGGTATTCTCTCCGGGATTCAGGGATCCGCAACCGAGCGCGACTCACGAGCATGTCCGCACTCCGGAAATGTGAGACCCATTGAATACGTCGCTGGTTCTTCCTTTTATTATTCTATCTCTTCCGCATTAGGATCTGTTTCTGCATCCGCAGCGCAGTAAGCGAGTATTTTCGCTCTGTATCTTTTATGTCATTCAATCCGTGTTTTTGCACAATCGTGAGCCTGATATGAACTTCAGTTAGCTGTTGATCGAAGTTTTTGTAGTCCAGAGGGCCCCAGAAAAATCATACTAATGTATCTGTTCTTTTTGTTTCAGGTAAGCACAAATTGATTCGGAGAATCTACTGCAGTGCTTCAAAACAGGTAGCCATACAAACACTTCTACAGAGCCATCGAGAAAACTTTTGCTCGTTCTGCCCTTATCACCAAGCATACAGGCCCTGAAGTCGTGTACACCAGTGGCTAATAGCGGGACAAAAGAAACTGTTTTGACTTATCGACGACACGGTGGTGTACCGAAACGGACCGCGCGCTTCAAACAATACAATTTCGCGCTCTCGCTATAGACACTGCCAAGCCATACCCGTACGCGACTCGCCACCCAGATGCAAAGGTCAGGCGTGACCTTAGTTGAGTCGATAGCGTATGTAACGGATCCCAAAATATGCGGTTTGATTATAAACGAGAATTTCGGTTCTTGAACTTGATCTTGATCTTGGTAAATATTTTGGCGCGAAGAAAAAGTTACTTTGGTTGAATTGAAGTATTGCGAGAAGACAACCAACATAGGTTTTCATAAATGTGGCTTTAATAATTCATAGTACCAATAATAGGGCAGGTCTTCGTCAGTGAGTAGAACTGTATTGAGGTGTTGGTGTGTAAAGAATGTGGTTGCTGCAACGCGGTAAGTGCAGCACCTCGGGTCACTGAGCAGCTGATTGAATACCCAGTGCGTGCGCATAGCAAAAGCGCAAAAAACGCATCGTTAATACTCTAATTACTTCCACTATTGAATAAGTGTTTTTATCGACGCAATCTCTTTGGACAAGTTCAATTTTGTAGGGCCATCAAAACAAGCCTCCTCGAGTTATTTTCTAAATTATTACTATTACTGACGTGTGTGCCCAAGGAAAGTAAATAAGTGGGTAAAGTAGAGTAGGCAATGTAATTATTTACATGTACGATTGTATCACGCACTGAGTCACGAAAGGACTGTTTTTACATTTCCTCTGGGTCATGCATGTGCTATTTGTACATAAAAACAAAACATTGTTTTAGTAAATGAGGTCCGAGTCCCAAATTCTTGCGCACAAGTTACTTTTATGGAAATTCATTTCTGAACACGAAACTCAGCGAAAAAAATTTGCACGCGTCAATGAGTCACTAATGTTTTGTAATACACAATGAAGTTGCCGTATTATTAATATCATGTTTGACTATTGTTAGAAAAGCTTGTAAGCTAGAAGCTAGTTATTCAAATAATGCTTCACTTCACTAGTGTCGTTAAGCGCCAGAAAGTTAATATATTTTATTATTATTACAAATTAATGTTGAATCTTACATAATTATCTTCCTACATACAATTATTTCCTTTTATACGTGCCTCTACTATGATCAATAAATTATGCAAGTGATCAAACTTTGTCACTAAACTGAAGTATACAGTCAGTATACACTGTGACTAAACCAAATTATTCGTTTTAAATATGAACTGCAAAATGATACCACATACTAAATTACAACATGATCAGTTTCAATCATTTTATTACTTTGACACAATTTCATGTGTTCTTCTTCGGCGAAATATAATAGTCCCGAGATGTCGGTTTTAGTTTCGCATGATCATCACTTCATGTTTCGCAGTTGTCGACTCCATGGTTGTATCTATTTACGTCTTCATTTGATTCTATATAGGTAACAATTCATATTTGTAGTATATCATCGGCTGTAAATAGCATTAGTCTTCTTGTAGTCAAGGACGATGTTTCCTATTTGGATCATGTCCATGTAAAACCATACGATGCTTAAGTGCTAGGTCAACAGTGTCTGAGCAGTCTTATGGTATTATGCGATACATAACTCGGATTATACATGTTAGTTTTCGTCTCGAGTAAAGTTTGCTTTGGAGATTCCGAAGAGATTGCAAAAGTTATTACGGGACTTGTCTCGTTGAAGTTGGTTCCGCGTGGTCGTCCGTAAACTTACTGATTAAGTTTCTGTGTTGGTAGACTAAGGACAGGATCACATTGTAGCAGATTCACCTATTGCCGATTAAGACTTCGATCTCCCAAATAGCACAATGTTATTCGTCCCGAACTCTTTAACCGATAAAAATTCGCTAATTCTTTAAAAGCAGGCGATTTAAGAGACGAGTAGTTTTAGATGTGGGTAAAAAAATCATCACAACCATTATTGATTATAATGATAATAATCAATCATCACTCTCTACATTATCATCAAAACTAATGTCGTTGACACCATGATGCAAATGTAACCTTAGTTTGGCAGACAATGAAATCGGTTTCCATTTCAATACGGATTGGGGAATTCAATTTGACCAAACACAGTTCCTAACAAACACAGTCGTATAAATCATTGATTGGTGAAGTGTTGTTGTTGCTGATCTTGGTGCGTAAACAAACATTCACTGTTTATGCATTTATACGACTTCAATAAACAAGCGGAATTGTAAAACGGTCGACATGCATATGTGATGCATGCAAATAACAGAATGTGTATCAAAAATTAATATTATGTCAATCAGACAGAATGGATTAATCCCGAGCTGTAGTTGTAAAGAAAATATGCAGTTGCCTGCAGTTATTTAATAACTTTAAGAGGAGAATGTATTTCTCTTTGTACCTCGTAAACTGTTTGGCCGAATATCAAAAGGGGAAATTTACGTACAGGGTCCTACTTACATTCGCCAAAGAGAAATGAGGTTAAAGTCCAGATCGCGTTGTAAGTAACTTTGGTGTACAAAACGACCGACTAAATAGCAACAGCATTTGTAGTACAATCAGGGACATTTTCAATGTGTATTGCTATAGCTAATTAGCTTAGTGATATTTAAGTCTTTACATATAATTTCCTTCAGTTAATCAGAATACTGTTTCATCGACTCTAATCAAGTGATCATCCTTTCACTGATACAGCTTGTTGTAATTGTCCCAATGTGTATAGCTATTATTAGCTTATTGACATTTTAGTATTACATATTGGTTCATTTGGTTCAGTTCAACAATACTGTTTCATCGACACTGATTGATCATCCTTTCACTGATACAGCTTGTTGTAATTGCAACTTTTCCATGGCAAAGATTAGTGAAAGTTAGTAAATAGCTGTTTGCGGTTTATTTTCCCTGACTTTTAGAAGTAGCAGTTCCCGTATGTTTTCGCAGCACAAAAAATAAAATTTTGTATCAGCATCACATCAGGATCTAGAAATACCAAAGTTCATCCCAAAATGGCAGATCTACTAGAAATCCCAATAATAGGTTGAGTTGGCAGACATTTTGCCGCCGCTCCGTCGTCGTCGCCACACTCGCAAATATCAGTAGGCCATTCGAAAGCACCAAAATATACCCACAAGGCCTTCGCGCGTGTCTAAATCTAGCAATACATAGCTAATAGTTATCACAGCAGCTATACTGACACGTATGAAGCGACAAAATTATCGCGCTCTACATTTTCCATTTCCGAAATTGGAGGACCAAGAAAGTAAACTATGGCATTATTATTTTACTTATAATATCTAATTGGCAAGATTTTATTTATGGTTACACAAAATCTCTTGCCAATATTTCGTGGCGAGTTGGCAGAATAACAGAACTGCTGCGGCAGCATCGACCCAATTAAGTGTTTTCGGAGCTAGCAACAAATCATAGGTAAAGTATTTGTTATGCTGTTTCCAAGACGCAGTAGATATTCGGACACTGAACTGAGAGTGTATTTAAACTGGACTTTAAAACCAAACGTATACAGGGTGTAACAGAAAGGTGTAGTCATATTTTAGGGGGTTGTTAGGGACATCATTCTGAGCAACTTTCACTTTGAAACCAATTTGATCAGAGCAACTTTAATTTTCACTGCTCTATACAAATCAGCTGACCGCCCGGATCAAAATGTATGGAGCAATGAAAAATAAAGTTGCTCTGATCAAATCGGTTTCATAGTAAAAGTTGCTCAGAATGGTCTCCCTAACAACCCCCTAAAATATGACTACACCCTTCTGTTACACCTGTACAGTACTTACATACACCGAAAGGTTTATAAGTTGGCTTTTAGACAATGCAGTTTGTACCGTTCGCGTTCTGGTGAAGGTTGAACCCCGACAGTCAATGCGACAGTGATACATTGACACATTGTTCAATTCTGGGAACTTTGCCAGCCTCGGGCCATTCCTCACTCAGAAAGTAATTTACTCTCCCAAACCGACCAAATAGTCCCACCCGACACAAACGTGGGCAAAACAGTATTCTAAAACACCCATATAATCTTGAAAACTAATTTCCTTGCGAACAAAATGAATCTGCGCTCATGGTAGCATCCATTAAAGCGTTCTTAATATGGAGCAGTTACCGGAGAGTGCTGGACCCTTCTAAAGGGGCTGTATTATTTATAGCTCGGCATACATTAGCTAGCCCATTAGCCGATGGCCTGTCGTTAAAGGCTGAGTGATGACCTGGGCCCGGGACCTATTGTTAGAATGTAATTTTACAGGGAACTTGGAATTTTCTGCAGTAATTCTTTCATCTTGAAACGAGACAAATTCTTCAGTTTACGTATACCTAAAATTATTTTAGCTCTTTTATTCCTAAAACATTCGACATGTTTCAGTTCCTCGGATTTTTCCTGTGACTCTAACGTAGTGCTGCATTCCTTTAAAATTTTGTAATATTTTTATCGTGGATATACTTGAAAGGAAGTTCAGTAAACAATCGGTCGTTCCTGTCTCCATTAACCTCTCGGCATCAGGGGGTAGTGTGTTTGTTCACGTGAGCCTCACAGCGACGGGGACGGGCCCACCGCTCTGTCTGTGGCGACATCATAACCCCACGTGAACTTAATACGACTTCACCTTTCAATTTGTTGAACCGATCCCTAATATTGTTACTGAAAACTAATCTCTTTATCGGATTTGGCGAAATTGGTAAGGTTTTATTGTCCCTCCCTTCCCATCCTTTTCACTGTTGTTGAGGAATAGGAATTTCATTAGATTTATGAATAGAAGAACCCACTGGCTGCAAAATCTTGCTGAATTGTTCAAATCCAGCACCAGTGACTTTTTCCGCATCACAATATCATAAAACACGGCATCCAAAGAAGAAGATTAAATTCTTCAATTCTTGTTTTGGACCAATCCCAACCGGATCTCAATCCGCATCACCCGACCGACATAGGTCCTAAACGCAGGGAAAGTGAATTAATAGGGGAAAGTCTCCGAGCCTAGTCTCATTACGTATTACACACACAGTCCTTAACTTGGATCGAGCTCAGCTGAGATCGTAAATAGAAAACAAAACTGAATTTGAACTGAAAAACAAAACACTATCTATCAGAAGAAACGTGCACTTGTAACCATCTAGTACTATCTACTTTAGAGGCTACTGAAATTTCAAACCATGTTTAACTAATAGCCGGTTGCTCAGCTGTTTGTTTACATTTCATCACAGTACGTGCTTTGTCTATCCTGTTGTTCATTTGTGTTCACTCCGTCCCTAATTCGATAAAAGCTCTCTAATGCTCGCCGATAAAGTCCCGGTGACGAAATTGCAAATACTGCACTGCAGTTCTAAATTACATGATTGCTTGCTCGTTGGTCTTGATATGAATTTATGGTCGAGTCTCAATAGAACTCTGAGTTTTATGCGCACGAGCGGAACCAGAATATGACCATGTAGCGACCAGATAAATTGACCTCCTACGATAGATACGTTTCTATTGGCCCTTGACGACGATTCCTGTTGAAGCCTTTGTCTGTACATATGTAAACCAAAATTTGTAAACCACAATTCACCAAGTTTCTGAGACGCTGATCACAGGTCACGATTAACTAGTCGGTGGTTGATTCAAAATGGCGGCACATGATTGGCTGATGGCGGCACGTGATTGGCTGAAATCAGTTAATCGCTCTGTTAGCTAATCGTAACCTTTGATCAGCGTCTCAGAAACTGGGGGATAGTCCTGTCCGCCTGGAATGCGAATGAAGTCTAACAATTCACAATATTACACAAAATAAACGAAATCGGTCCTTACAGCCAGAATTCATCTAGACCACATAGTCACAGAAAGGCAAGAATAGGATACCTGGATGACAGTATTTTTTAAGTAGAAACCTAAATACTGGACCGATTCCTGATTTTCGAAAAATGGGACCATCCTGAAGGTCCATTCTTTCATATAAAAAAATAATGTTTGAAATCTGTTAACAAATAATACCAATTTCGAGGTAACACACATTAAAAAAAAAAGATGAAAAAGCATAACACAACCGAATTGATAACCCCCTCCTTTTTTGAACTCGGTTAAAAACTAAGCTGTCCACAATTCCACATTATGTGGATCACATCACATGACTCCCTTGCTGAGTTGTTAGATGACTCTACATGTTGTAACTATTGTTTTCACTCTCGCTCCGAAGTCTATTGTTCTCCATTGTAAATTTGTTGGGCCTATGTCCTTATGAGAGTATACCGATTACATCTGTTCTTGCTTTTGTCAAACAGTTTGATGACTAGGTGACACGTTATACTATATTTAGAAAGCTCGAGTAATTGGATACATGTGTTTATAAAAGATACCTTATCTAATTGAAATTAAAATTTATTAATCATAACGCATTTCTATTTCCGAGCCTCTACTTGGGTTATTAAATTACTTTAGGGAACGTGAATGTCATCGCGTCACGGCAACAGCATATTACGAGTGAAGTTAGGAGTAATCGTTGTAAGTTCATGCCACATATCCATAGCTCGTCACATTTGACCCCTCGATTTAGGTCGGTTATGTGGGCCCTTTGAGAGATCATATTGATCGACTGCTAAATTATCTTCGATTACAATCAATTGACTGCTCCCTCAATTGTTTGGTTGACAGGAGTAATTTTTTATCGGGCCATGGATTGAGGAAATTGGATTGTCTAGAAATTTCTCACTAACCAGACCAGAAAATTCATTAGCTGCACGGACATTTCCAGCAACAGATCAATCTAGGCGACTTATTCAAAACAGGTTTGTAACAATAATATAAAGAATTATTGTGTTACGAGTAAAACATAAATGTAGACGAATTGGAAAATCTCATTATACACGCTATTCATTACAGAGATCCGTGAATTTTTAGATTGTTCCAAGGTTGTGCAACGGTATCTAACATTTATGGCGAGCGACCAAACGAAAGTTTCGTTGCGTAATGCACCAATTTGTCGCAGGTCACACTGCAAAAGTTCAATTGTTTATTATTACGGATGTGGCGTAGTGTTAGTGTAAAGCACAATTGGGGAATTTTCTCTCGTGTGAATTAAAGCCATAATAGCTGAAAGTTTTTGCCCCACCGTCCTACATGCCATCGTTTCTCTATCACTAGCGTTCGATAATTCTCATGTCGTTGTGGTTGGGTGGTTCAGGTTGATTTTCGGCAGCCCAATTTTATTTCGAGCAGTACGTGCGTGAGTTGGAATTCCCGAAGTTTTGTGAACGTCCAACTTTCTATTCAAGGATTCTGTTGTAAAGTGTAGAGGTACTTCCATTCGTGGCCATCAATATTTTCAGTTTATTCCATTGTTGGTCACGCTTCAATGGCTTTGAATTATGAACCAACCCAAGGTTTTTTAGCATGAATTGATATAAACTTTACTTGCAATGACAATCCTCATTTTGCTTGTTGTTCCATTTGACTTAGGTAAGTACTTGTTATTTAATGTAGCAGGAACTGTTTCGTATGTGTTTGCAGAATGTTTCATAATCAATTCTAATTTTTTTTTCATGTACACTTGTTTCCCACACTTGTCTTGCCACATTTCATTTTTTTAATCAAGATCTTCGGCCTTACATGGCTTAGCTTCCTACAGGTTACATTTACAGATACGCATTATCGTTTTATTTGTTTTCCCTTCACAATTAGTCTAACAAAACCGCAGAGCAGACAAATTTTGGGCCATCAGGGCTATCTATAGACTACCGTGCTATTTAATCGCCGTCAAATACTGGCCGGGCTGAGCGTATTCAAATCAGCTGCACGCTACAGTCATCGTCTGCGGAACAAATATGAACGCTTCACGCTGCTTTGGCTATCCCTTGAAGCCACCAGACTGAACCAAAATTGATTATTATCCATGTATCTATAGTGTAGTCTAGCTATTAGACGTAGAAGCACTCTACTGACCAAACAATGCAAACAGACTGTATTCGCAGATGTACCTCTCTCTAGATCCAATTTTTAGGTAGCGCTTACTGCCGTCAAACATTTAAGATATTACATCAATCTCATAAGGCCCCCCGCGAACGTATTATACTTCAACTCTCGCTGCTCAAGATACCTACATGTCTACGTCTAGACGAGATAACGCCATTTGATCTAGGGCCGCGGTAGACAATTAATCTTTCCATAGTGATAACCGGAGATGATTGATCTTTCTTCTTGTGAAAATTTTGCTACACTTCCGAAGGATGGTTCGTAGGCGGTTATATCAATGAAAGAAGATCATTGTGTATGTTTTGCACAGATTATATAATAGTTAGATCTTCCTTCATCAACCTTGAAATCGACTATTGCCTTTCAAGTGAAACAGTACAGTACAAGTTTGCTGCTCAAAGCGATCTCCGACTGTCGCCATTTATTAGCGAAGAACAGTTCGAACTGGACCCTGTAGTAGAATAAGCAGAAACTACTGAACTATACGTGGCTTTAAAGTCAAGTAATCAGCGAAAGTATTCAATTGTAAATCATATGAATTAAGATTGAAACGTTCATAAGAGGCTGCAAGGTGCCAATGACCCCAGAGCTCGACGTGATAACTTAATTGGTGAAAGGATCGAAAGTCAATACAGAGGATCGTCTAATAGAGTGTAAGTAAGTATAGATGTTCCAATTAAGTGTCATATATTTTTGTCACACCTCATTATACACACATTTTCAATATTTTCCATTCCATCTATTGAAGTAAAACTTCTTAGGGCACGGGGGTAAAATTTATTTAACCTCTCAACTGTGGGTTATTCATATATTTGCTTTTCAATTGCTACTAGCCGGGTGCTATCACGAGTGGCTAAGAAATGGTAACGGAAATTCGAAACGGTGACGTCAGGGTCGGCTGAAGACTTTTAAAACCGCAACTATTTTCAATACGGTTTTTAACTAATCAGATAAGATAATAATACATTCGTACAATAAAGAATGTTAATTAGTGAGAGAAAAACCTGATGAAACGTTAACAAATAAAAATTATTTTAAGCATTCTTCCACGAGTTCTTGATTTCCGGTATGGCCAAGATGGCGCCGCCGCCGCCGCCGCCGCTGGCTGGGACAAACAAGACTCAAACTACTTCGTTCAACCTCTTTGTTGGAACCGGAACTTATGTTTGACAGCTGTGCGATGCGATCCATACAGTTTGTAAGAAAAGAGTTTCATCAATGTCACACGGGTCGATATGGATTTCTAAAATGATGAACGAATCGTTTTGTGGCCGGTAACTATGGAATAGGTACCTAAAACGCGCTGCGTAGTCGCGCAACGGGCAGCTAGTAATCGCATAAAGTTTAAGTTTTACTTCTAACACGTGTACGGTGCTACACGCGTTTTTTTTTTTTTTAAAGACGCAAAGACGCTCATATTCAAAGCGCTCCCTCATTTTATGCAAAGACTTTCTTTTTAACCGACTTCCCAAAGGAGGAGGTTTACAATTCGTCCGTTTATTTTTTATGTATGTGCCCGATAGCGCCTAGACGGATGGACCGATTTGAAGTATATTTTTTTGTTTGAAAGGGTTTACCTTCCCATTGGTCCCATTGACACCAGGTCAGGATCTGATGATGGGATCCTGGAGAAATCGAGGGAACTCTTCAAATATTATAGGCATACCTATAGTGATTTTTGTGTTTTTCATAATAACTCGTGCAAATGCACATGGTAAGCATAATATTGTGATGCGGAACTGACGATGAAGACCACACATGGCCACCAGAACCTCAATAGTAGGTGCAAATACAATGCGTGGCTGACGGGCAGGCAACACTTAGCCTAAACCGGTGGACCTAGAGCCATGAAACTTTGTACAGAGGTTCCTTAGTAGCGTGGGGTAGCACTGAGATGGGATTTGACAAAATTAAGTCCCCAAGGGGGGGGGGATAAGGGGTTACAGTTTGTATTAACCTCAATCTAATCAAATAGGGTTTGTGGAAGTCGGTTTTTTCTAAAGTTTACTTTTTGTTTCAATTATTATGATTTGTGTTCAACGAAGTCAACTTTCATCAAAGTTAAGTTTTATAAGTGAAGTGAAGACACTGGGAAAATCTATATACACGCACGAATCATGTGGAAATCCCCGGCCTATTTAAAATACTACTTTATGTAACTTTGCAAGGATATTCAGCACAAATCGATACCGCAGACACAGTCATAAAACCCTCAGACATTTCATATCGTGTCGAAATGTGGCCCGCTGGGACCGGCTACCGGCCAGAGGAAAGTTTGATTAAACGCAATTCTGCCTACGGATGGGGATCGGACTTTTATTATTGGTACACTCTTTATTGTTGACATCCGGCTGCAGTTTAAACAAACGCATCATTTAATATCTGCCTTTTTAATTAAATATCGCTCTACATTCAATCCCATCATCGAATAATAAAGATTTTAATTGCTGCTGTCGATTTTCTCTACAAATCAAACAAGGTTTTCCGTGTTGAAGAGATACGATACGATGTGATGTGGAAAGCATCTTTTATCAATGCAATGCATCTTTTCAATTACAGCATTAAGGGATCTCTTTATCCTCTTATGAGGAAAGTCCCCACCTGCTCCAGAGCAAAAACCTGTCTAGACAGTGAGCATTAACCAAGAACTGTCGCGGTCTCGCCTACATCTATACAGAGGAGCATATTGAAATTATTGTCTTCACTGCGGTGTTAGAAACACTGAAGTTCATATCATCAGCACAATACACTGCCTCATAAAGGTGCTTCTGACGAATACTACACTGATTACCGTGCTGTGAAACTATTAATATAGTTGCTGAGTGTGACAAAAAGGCGTGGCAAATTAGCAAAGCGATCACTTTCTGAAACTTTATCGGGAGTTTGCGCCCTTTCCTTTACCGTTAATTTTTGATTATAAATACATGCCGCCAGGCAAACGTAATTGAAAACCATTTGCGAATTGGCATTGTTGTTTTTACCTTGTTTTCCCGTCTAGACTTCCAGCTCGTATGTCATTTTCAGGCCTCAGGGAATAGGTTTAGGTCTGCAAATTATGTGATTCAGACCGTTGCGGTGTCGTCGTCGGCACACCGCATGCATTGTTGTATTCACTATGCAGCAGACCTGCCTCTTGTCTAACGGCTATGGTAATATAAGGGGTACAACTGGTCTATTGTCTTTGTAGACAAGTTGATTGTTCACACACATTCGTCAATTTAAAAAAACGAGATTTCTTATAGTTCGTGGAGCATATTATTTAGCAGGATTGTTATCTTAGTAGCAAAAGTAACCCAACAAACTAGAATATCTTTCGAATAATTGATAGTTAATCTAAGAAAGTTTACTATTATCCTCATTTGCTAAGTTGACTTACAATACAACGGTATTAGGTAACTCTTTTTTGCCCTTGAGATAAGTTCGAGTTCAGGCCTTCATCGTACCGCTGCTCACAGGAGCATGAACAGTGGTGTCTCGGCATGCACAACGGTAATGGTTCATTCTACATACCACTCATTAAGTGCATATTCCTCGAATTGTTAATTAATTTAGTACTTTTTTCTCTTTCCGTCTAGTTCTAGTTAGTTACTCACAGTATCGTCTATTATGCATATGCCTTGTACAAACAAAAGAATCTGCGTAACCAGTTACATATTAAGGCCGGCTTGCAGAGTTGCCTAAATCTAGATTTAGCGTCTTAAACCGAATTAACTTTGACATATTTCATACATTTGACAGACGCTAAACCGATTTATGTCGCTAAATCTCGATTTAAGCTGTTTCTGCAAGCCGCCCTTAGCATGTATGTAAATGTATTCATAAGAACTGATTTATTCCTTGCTTAAACGCAATATCCTATCTTGGTTAATGAGGAAGAGAATGTATTTGCTTATGAGGGTATCTCAAATTAGCATTATGTATTTCATTGTGCATTTTGCTACGCGCACCCTAGAAACCAAAGTTTCATGACATACTCATGTCGCGTACTTTACTATCTGTCTATTTATTGTTCCATCGCTAAGTTCCTTCCACTTTTTGTAACACACATAAACCTTCAAAGATTCGAACCCTATTAAAGTACACTTGTTACGGTTCAAATAGTCGAGTCAAACAAATATACAGTCATCATCAACATTCGTCACGAGCTCCAGCAGAAAGGACCCAACTACTCGTTGGGTCATTGTTCCTGTCTCGAACGCCCCATTCCATTGTGATTTTCAGCCCAGCTCCAAACTGCTCCTCAGTGTACATTTTGTATTTTCCTTTCTTCCTGGACCATAAAAGCGCAGTTGGCATGTTTGCCTTTCAAAGGCCTTTTTGTGTTTTGCAAATTATCAAGAGTTTTTTTTAATACTTAGCTTGTAATAGTTGTTGTGGATGCCATTTCAGAGTCTTGTTGGTCGTGTTGCTAGGACTTGACTGTAATTACGCGAATGAATTCAGGTTCGTCTCTCCAGTCGAGTGTTCGCCATGGTAGTGCTTACCTTCATGCTCATTATGTCCATATTTTCAAATTAATACCCTAAAGGCTACAGGGGAAGAATAATAAATACAGTTTACTGTCGGTAATGAGCATCTGCACACAACAGGGCTATACCGGTTGCAATGCTGCTAAATATCCACAGCTACTGTTTGGCCGACATTCCACGATCTGTCGGTGTCGACCGGAGCACCGCAAGGCGAACCACATTGCACTGCAAAAGGAATGTTAGGCTCAGCTCTCTGTTTGATAATGTTGCTGCCTTGCTCATAACCCTGTAATCATTGTTTTTCTAGATATAGGCGTTTCTTTATGATACTTCAGAATAGATATGAATCTATTTAGCTAAGGCTTCATAAAAAAATAGTAGCCTTAATTCAACACCAAGAACATTATTCTGTAAGATTTGTTTCCCTACAAGAACGTGAATATCAAATAGAGAATAACGTATCAAGGAATTGTCTGATGCTGATATTATAGTGATCTAGTGTGGATGATAGTACTTACATTTAGCAATAAATGAAAACCGGGTACGAAACCCTAAAAACTGAAAACATTTCAGGGTCGAGTCGCAGTTTACAATCAAGTCCATAAATATTGAATACCCAAGAAATATACCAGGATTTAGCGGTGATTTCTTACGCTCGTATCAGAACCAATTTATCTACAGACCTATCTCTGGAGCGTGATAAAACGATGTTCCGTAGACTCTATAAATTACCTTCCAACTTCTCATATATTCCCTTATTTTTAACTGCGCAAAGTGTACTTGTTGACATCTCTTGCATCAAATTGACTCCGGACGAAATCCCGGTCGTCTCGTAACCAGGACTTTAGAGAAGTTTTGTATAAAATATATATATTTTTTGTTTCAGCAACTGAAAGATGAGCTCGGCGAAGTGGTTGCTGAGCTCGAGGCTCTCGACAGCCAGGATGAGTGCAAGCAGAATAGTAAGGCCAAACAGATGAGCATCGGACGAAAGAAATTCAACATGGATCCCAAGAAAGGTACGCTAGGTCAGCTGTTGAGAAATGCTAAGATTTGATCTGAGCAATTTATTTTTCACTTGCCAGTATATTTTGGGTTGAGTGGGTCAGCTGAATTGTATGGAGAAGTGAAAAATTAAGTTGCTCTGACTAAATCGGTTCCAAAGTGAAAGTTGCTCAGATTTTTGTCCTTAAAAACCCCTTAAAATATAGATACTTAGGGGTATTAATTTCAGCTTGCATGCTTGAAGAGTAGCAAGTTTTACGAGTTATATGACACATTTTCATCTGTTTAACATACATTACGATTATTCCCCCGGAAATCCGGCAGGTAATGCACGCTGGACAAACCACACACAGCGACACCCACATTTTCCTAGAACGCAGAACATACAATTTTTTTTTTTTTTGTTTAAAAGTTTTATCTGGACTTACCCTGATAGATAACTCCAGAAGCTATCAACAATAATAACATGAGTATTTTCCGTACATGCAAAGCATATTCTTATGGTATTCTACCTACCTACAAACTAGTGGACTAATCACTCATCAACTCGATTAATTAGCTCACTCGTTAAAGGCAATCGGGAGATTCTCGGACGCAAGGAATTGCCTCAAAAATGAGGCTACAACTTCTCGTACATTCGCCTCTATTCAAACCGAACCAGTGCACATCGATTTATAACTTTTATAAGTCCGAAGCATGTAATAAGATCGCAAGGTATAAATACACCTCTATGGGACCACAGTGAAGTACGTTTGTGCTTTATTTCGCAAAGACGTCTCTATAGTTTCTAATCCGTATTGCGTACGTTTGTCTGTAAATAAGTGCGTATTCGTGAGTGAACAGTTATATGAGAACTCCTTTTGTTTGTGACGAGACAGGTGCACGATTCCACGGATAACCAGAAAACTGATATACTATAGGAAAAAATATACAATCCTGCTTATGATAAAATGATATACAATAATGTACAACAAGTATATGTCTTCCAAGCAAACACTTGCGTCACAATTAGTACTTTTGCTGTTTTAATTTGTGGAAGTATGGGCGCAGCCAAAATGTAATCGTAATTAAATGTCAATGGAAAAGTTGTGAAATAGCTGGGGGGGGGGGGCCTTCCAATAAATTACGAATCAAAACTTACTTGATATACCTATCTACTATGTATACGTTCAGCGCCAGCCAGGGTTGAAAGTGCTATGAATATAAGTAAGTCGATCTAACGGCGGCGCAGTGGCGGAGATAAGGCCGTTAAAAGCAATTCTGTAACTTATGATTATATTGCCTTAAGATATTAAGATTCGCGATAACCGGGTAACTCTGAAATAGCGTTTTTCAATGATCAATCAAGGATTAATCAAGAGATCGCTTAATAACATTCCGTGTTGGAGTAAGATGAAACTCTGCAATCTTGCCGCACAATTAAGGCTGGCCAGGTGCACTGTGTCTGATGATCACGATAGCGCAATCAAGTAAATCAATGATACTGTTGATAAATTGTAATCATAACCTTTATACAATGTGGTGTTATTTTATGAATTCTGAAAGGCTGACAATGGTGTCGCTTCAAATGTTTCCAACTGATATCGACTCAATGAACCTAACATAAGCTAAACCAATTGGACTGGGAAATGGTTGCCAAGGCGCGCAAAAAGCCATACAAGTCTGGCAGCCAAACTCTCCCCTACAGTTACAGATTACAGCCCAAGCGGTGTGAACGACGTGCTAACAAATTGCTGCCTATTCCACGACATGAAGAAAGCATACGGGTGTTACCGAGCTCACGACTACTTATGGTGGTCATTAGGACCGCATGAATTCGAAAAAAACCAAGCACGACGAATATACTAATAATTCCACGTATAAAGCGACGAAATAATTGCATTGCAGCAAGCACCGCACACGTGGAGGGTGTATTTAATTTAATTTCACACCTGGCTTTTTATTGCGCTGCTATTTCTGCAACAGTGTTGCCGCACTTTCGAATTGTTTGAAATGTTTTCAGTAAACCGCAACAGTGATGCGGTACTGAATACAGTACAAAATGCCAGCTCTACAGAATTCTGTTGGCAACACAAACCCAATGTTTCTTAATGTTGCTGTTCTTCTGTTCAGGAAGTAGTACCTTTTTCTACCTTTCTTTGAGTGAATCAAATCGTCGGACAATATTTTTTAATAGTTTTGTGTCCATACTTCGGCGAGCACCAACCTGCATTCCATTATGAAATATCGTGTATTATACTATTTCATCATCAGCTCTTACAACATCGTAAATGTCTGGAGAAATGTAATCAGGAAGGCAATATGGGAGTGTGGGTTGCACGGCTCTTGCCATTTGCGTCCTACGCCTACTCAAGAAAACGTGTAACATGGAGAAAAGTTAGTAAACAGATTAAACTAAACTTTCCATCTCGTAACAAAAGCATGGCCTTTCAATAGTCTATTCAGAGAAATCGACATTCAATACAGGATATTTCCTGTTCCTAGTCTCTAATTAAAAACATGCAGAAGCCAAGTGAGTAAAGTCTTCCCAGGGTCCTAATTAGGTCACGTTGAGCTTCACACAGGTCCTCCAGTACTCACGATGACGGAGTACTGAGGTCCTCTGAATGGGCTTCGGAGTACCTCTCAAGTACAGAAAGGAACACTAGCTCATGTTGTTGTTCAAACCTAACTTTTTAATGACCTCTCCGCTTGCTTTTTCTTTTCTTTTTGGCCATTTAAAGTAACCTATTTCTGATCAAGTCACGTAGGGTGTATTGTTTTAGTTGTGTTGTCGAATTATTTCGTTTTCGAGGAGGTTATAAATAGGTAAGCTCAAAAGCTATTGTTTAATAAGTAAATCGGGCGTGATTTGTGTCAGAACCGCAGTCCCAGAGAACGAGACACCTATCAAATTGGGTCTAAACCTGACATGCACTACTCCCATGAATGTAAAAAAACCTAACGTACCTAACCTATCTATAGAGTAAATAACGTAATTAATAACACAACAAAATGAACACGCTCGCAAATTTTCAACAAAACGGTTTTCCTGAAAATGTGCGAGCGTGTAGCGATTGTTGCGACTTGTGAGTGATTTATTCCTCGCCTTATCGGCTTTGGCTGCACGTCTCACCTCGTTATACCCTGGCTGTGCGTATAAGCTCGTCCCGACTACCTCCAGGCTTTGCCATGTCGGATTACGAGGCGTCATTACCACGAAAATCCATATTTTTCGGTATAATATCCCTTATTCTCTCGCGTTAAATATTTTTGTGGCCCATAACTCTTATAATAACATATCATATCCTTTTATAAATCATAAATGTAGTAAATTAAGTCAAAAGTCACATCGGTATTGGCACCACGTTGCATAATTTCCAGAGGGATCCTCTGCATTTGCGATGAACATGCTTAATTCAAATTGTATGCCATAATACTCCTTATAGCATGTTCTGATGGAGTTTTCTCCCTCGGGCCATAATTTTATAACCGCGAAAAGCTGACTTGCTCCAGGTTTTATGTTGAAAACGGGACGCCTTTTTATTGCCGAAGGCTTTTAGGCTATATAAAGGAGACATAAATTTTCAAATAACGTCAATAGTAGAACCATTACAATCTTCTATTCTACTTATAGGGTATTTTTTTCCATTTAAGATGGTATTTGCTTTGAGTTTTTACTTCCACGTCACGTAATCCCGTACACCGGTTGTACGGGATTAACGGACGTAAGGTAAGATTCACGCGATTATTACAATTCTGCTGATCAGAAAATAAATCACCAATATCGTCGGTGCGACTGCGACTTGGCTCTGATTTAACTTTTACTATCCCCATTTATGGAGAATAACATGTTTATCTGGAACTTTATGACGTAGAAACCGGTGACAGATATCTTTGTGTGGGTGTCGCCGTTTGCACTGCACCCAACCCTGGCTCGAATATCAAACATGTTCCACCGAGCTGAGAAAATAATGATATGGTGCAGTGTTGCACGATATGACAAAAGTGGGAAGAATATTGTCTCATTAGGTGATCCAACGAGTGTTACTGGCGGTACTTCGGTTACATTATTATGTAATGAAATGATACTGACTATACACAACTGACCTTCGTGGGTCATTGTCATTTTTGTTTGTGTTTTCAGTGTAGCCTCCACGTTGCTCATTCTCAATAAAACAACCCACATAAACTGTTTGATATCAAAGAACTTTCTTAATAATTGAGTACAATATTACTCCGCCCACACTTTAGGATCGTTTCAGGAGTAAGGGTGGCGGGGGAGGCTGCCCACGTCACCGAAAGGAGCTGAAAGCTATCTCACTAGCTAGCTAGACCGTAGACTACGTGGGAGTCAGTGACTCCTATAGACAGTAGAGTAGACTAATAGTTGGTTTGGATTTACGTAGGAACCAGCTATCAAGTCAAGAGATATCGATCAACCTGACTCGACGTATGGCTTGTCATAACCATAACATAACACACTGACTTAAATGATGATGAATGGGTGAATGTTCAAATATGTTATCATTGTGTTGGCGTCATTCGCAAGATTACTCCACGTGTTTTCTCAGGGGAATGCAGACTACAGCTTGTAAAACTTTTCACCAGTGTTCATCAAAAAACATCCTTCGTATTAACCTGAGTTCTGTCTTCGGACTGCGCAAATATGACCATGTCTCCCAGCATCGCAGGGAACTAGGATGGCTACCGATTCGTCTTCGCCGTGATATGCACATTCTATCGTTTCTGTTTAATATTCTGAGAAATCCCCGCTGTCCCGATTATCTTCGTGAACGCTTTGAGTTTCTTTTCCCCAGGGATAACAATAGGAGATCCCACACGATGTCTCTTCTCACGACTCCTCGACATTACACTCCTGTTTATGATCACTCTTTCAGGTTGAGGGCAATCCGGCTGTGGAACGCACTTCCCTGCGCTATAAGGGACAGTCCCTCAATTTTCACTTTTAAGAAAAGTTTGAAAGAACACTTCCTTTCTCTTTCGTGATAGGTATCTTTATTTGTAGACTTATATGTATGTTTATGTATTCTACTATATTTATTTTAATAATGTATTAATATTTAGGTTTATGTAGCATTTTTATTGTGTATTCATTGTAGTAGATATATGTAGTTTCATCTAGCTTCATTTTATTTATTGTGCACTTGGACTGCACTCTCAGCACAATCTGTCCTATCTTGCCTAGGTTTGCTGGAAGAAATCTCTTTTTAGAGATAAGCTCGCCTTTGCCTAATTGCCTTTGTTTTATAAGACTATGTATCACATATACGAAAGTCTCCTTGTGAGAACGTTCGTTGGTTTGTTTCACACTCAAGTAAATAACGAAAACTTTCAAGCCGATTGTGCTTTAAAATAGTACCTATTATATTCATTATTCCCAGACTCAGTTTATCTGACGTAATCGCACTATTTGCGAAAAACTTTCTCATGGCCATAGAGCGCGATGTACATTTATATAGCTATCGTAGGTTCGTAGTTTGATAGCAACAGAACACGGAAGCCTTCATCCTGCATTATCGGAGAATGCTGATTAAAAACTTCCATTAATAACGACATCGTATCTTTTTGCAAAGAAACAGGGTCTAGTTTCGCAAATACTGCAACTGTCTGCTAGGCTGTTTAAAAAGAATCCTAGACCTACATTCCACAAAGCTTTACGCCAGAACCATTGTAGTTTTAGCGGTCGCGAAACGCATTGTGGAGACTCTACATTTCGGAGTTTTTTAGACTGCATACAGGAAACGGACTGCGCCAAAATACACCTACAATACCTACTGTGTTGCTGCAAGTCCGATGAACAAGGACTTGCAATATGTGTGGGAAATAGCTTAAAATAAGCGATGAGTAATGTATGAGCATGAATGACTCGTTCGGTGTAAAGGGGAATTATGATTGGTTGTTTAACTCAATGCAGCAAGGTATTGACCACCACAAGCAAGGCATTCCTGTAAAATAATTATGTTTGATACGGGAAATGCTCAAGTGAATATCATACAGCCATTTGAAACTACCAGGGCTAAACCGTGTTGAAATGCTACCTGATTCATTTATTGTTTTCAACGCGCACATGATTTTAATAGGTTTGAACTAAGTTAACGAGAAACCTCGTCTATATTTGGATTAATTCATAATTTCCCACGAATCGTGCAGGTTTTAATGGCTACTTTGTTTAGTTTAGTGAGACCTTTAAGCTACTGCCCATAATAGCTAACTATGTGAACGTATGACCTATGAGACTTCGGACTATTATGACTTCACAAGCATGCAATGAATAAATGACGTCACGGAGACGAAAGGCGTGGAATGAGAAGGCATTCGACTTATTTCATTGAATTGTAAGACATAGCTCGAACAAGAATCCAAGATAGTAAGATGACAAAGGAATATTGGTGCAACGTTATATTTATTCGTAGTCTGATCTGAAATGACAAGAACGGTCATTGGTTTCTGAGGACCAAGCTGATACATCTCTTTCTTCTTTCCAGGCATAGAATACCTATACGAAAACGGACTACTACAGCGGACGCCCGAAGACGTGGCCCAGTTCCTGCACAAAGGCGAGGGGCTGAGCAAAACGGCGATAGGGGACTACCTCGGGGAGAGATCTGACTTCAACGAGGCGGTCCTACGAGCGTTTGTGGAGCTACACGACTTTACGGACCTAATACTAGTGCAAGCTTTAAGGTGAGGATCATCATCGTGTCTTCATCATCTAGTTCTTCGTCTTCTTCATAATCATCATCATCATTATCATTATCATCCTGAGCCTTTACCAGGGGTATAGATAGGGCTCACAGTACAATTTCCATTTGGGTCATCTACTATAGATCCGCTTGAGAAAGAACTCTCTTGAACGTCGCCAAGTGGTTTTGGGGAGACCTTTTTAGAAGGAAGTCTTATGGTGAGAAGAAGATAAGTAAATATGTCTGGATAGGTCGGGAAGGGAGTTTGTATGTAACAAATGCTTGATCCGGGTGAAATTATGTGATTCTGCCATCACAGGGTAAACAGGGACGGTAAGATGGACGGTTGATATGATTTCGACATCTCGAAACCGCAAAAGGAGTAACGAAAAACACAAATATCATCATCGTAGGTATATTGTTGTACACAAAGGTCTACCCTTGCTGATATATCAAACTCTCTCATAGGAACTGGGTTTGCTGGAAGAGATCTCTTTTTAGAGATAAGCTCGCCTTTGTACACTGTTTTTATTTACTTTTTGTCATTGCAATTAATTGTGTGCAATAAAGAAATTATGAAATTATGAAATATTTATATGATATCACTCATTTGATATGTAACTTTGATCAGATACTTAATTTTAATTGACACAAGGATAACCAGCTCCACACATTCTTATGATTACGTCAGCTCTGTATTGGACGGAATCAAAACGGAACTAAAGAGTTGCTCAATGCTCAATCCCAAAGGAACGCGACACTATTGCGGATTTATTATTGTGGATTCGTTTGTGACCTGACTATAAACCACTCTGTAGTCATACTCGCGCGTGGGTGCCTCAGTGTAACCTAGTTTGTACTCAATAACAATTATATTTTGTTACTTTTATCGTAAAGCAGTATTGACACTAATAAAATAATAATATCAGAAAAGCAGGACAAATATTGCTCAGTCCACTCCTTATTTGTGTTCAGACTGTATGTAGGTGTAAACAATTTGCTTTTGAATGCTTTAAAAACAATAACAATAACATATGTATTTTAATAAGACTTCTACAAAAACTTGTTTGCGTATGCGTCGATTGGATTCGAGTCTT
The DNA here is from genome assembly GCA_963457715.1 of Argyresthia albistria. Lineage (NCBI taxonomy): Eukaryota > Metazoa > Arthropoda > Insecta > Lepidoptera > Argyresthiidae > Argyresthia > Argyresthia albistria. The sequence continues at coordinate 7,699,596 of OY735264.1, read as the reverse complement.
CTTGTTCACCATAAGTTTGTGCTTTATCCATCTTTAATGAAGCATATTATGGTCCCGTGATTGTTCAAGACACAATTCATACAATATAATAAGCAATAGCGTCATTGTAGTATTTATAGATTTGTAGGCTACGCTTGGTGACATCAGCTTTCTAGAATGTGTCTGCTGTATCATACTAAGTTAGCACGGTAAACCACGTCGTTATAGTAACACATGATTAGAATAAGCTACTATTTAGTCTCATTCACTCCCTAGCTAATTATAATTACACAAACAATACAGACAAGATGTAATACAATCATGGAATCTTTGTATCCTTTACTACCGTTGGCAACTTACTGCGTTGCCAATATGGTAATATCTTTGTCCATGGGTAATTTACATCTATTCAAGGTTCAGACAGATTGATGATCACGAATCCTCTTGTATTTCCACAGCATTTTCCCTCTCTTGGCGCTTAACAAAAAGGCCGATCAAAAAAATAATGTAATCAAGCTAATACATTCCAAGAAAAACATTTATCTTGTGATGATATCTACATATTTGGCACGGTAATAAAAACTCAACAAACATTTATTTGTTAACATCTCGTATAGACGATCGCTGGATTGTGTGCCAGCATTCGACTCCGGTCCGATATAACTAGATATTCAGAGTAGAAGATACAACTTGGGTCGTGTTCAGCTCATATCCTGTCAGTATTGTCGTATGACTCAGCAAGGTCGGTGTCGAGCCGTTATTGTAGATTCCCAGAAGACGATGAAAGTCAATTAGTGTTCGGTGAATATATATATCGGTTGCATGTTATTTTAGGTTCGTGTATTCTTGGATGTTGAATGTAATTTAATTATTTAAAGAAGCTTACTTGGTATGTCTACTCTTAAGTTTCCCTGAATAGTTTTCGACGACTTTATCTCACACGATTTTTGACAGGATCATTGCGTCGTAGAAGTGACTCTCCCCTGTGTCTACTCTTAAGTTTCCCAGAAATGTTTTCGACGACTTTAACTCACACGATTTTCAGGATCATTGCGTCGTAGAAGTGACTCCCCCCTGTGTCTTCTCATTATTCCGAGCGATTTGTGCTAAAGGCTGGTTTTGCCTAGGGCGCCGTATAAACCTAACAATCTTTCTCAAATTCCACTCCAATTTCCAGACAATTCCTATGGAGCTTCAGACTGCCCGGCGAAGCGCAGAAGATAGACCGCATGATGGAATGCTTCGCCCAGCGCTACTGTCAACTGAACCCTGACATCTTCACCAACGCTGACACCTGCTACGTACTCAGCTTCGCGATAATAATGCTGAACACGTCACTGCACAACCCCAGTGTGAAGGACAAACCCAGCCCCGAGCAGTTCATAGCGATGAACAGAGGCATCAACAACGGAGGGGACTTGCCTCAGGAATTGCTCTTGGTGAGTGGCTGTTAGGGATCCCGTATTTTTTTGTAAAGATGGTAATAGAAATTAAGTTAATCTTGCTCAACGCTTAATATGTCGGAATACCAAATCCGGAATATAGGAGCACATATCTGCTGAGGTATTAAACTTGATGAGACTGCTGTGTCTTATCAAGGTCTGTGAGAATTGGTTTAGATTTCTTATCCCGACACGCTTAGTTCGTAATAGTTTAGAGACTGTGTAGTAGTAGTTATGATCATCCAATTGACTATATCCTCTCATATGTTTCGTGTGAACTGACTTTGATATTACACGATGGTTTTTGGTCACAGGTTGTATAATTGCATATGAAACCAAAGTATCGCGAGCAATCAAAACATCAGGGTCATAAATATTCAACAGTGTTCACAGTGAAAGGTTAAGTTTAGAAGTGTAAACCGAGGCGCCCAAACATTATGTAAATATCACAAGTCTATGAATAACATTGAACTTTCGCTCTTTCGGTGCTTCCTATCGTGTATTGTATAAAATTAGATCTCTCATTCCGACATTGGTTCTGTTTTTGGTTCCGATATTTTTAGAATAATGTTGAAAGAATCTGTCAAAACTTAGTTTCTGTAATTTGATGCAATGGCACCTGAAAAAGACGAATTTAGAATGAAATTAGGATTTATATTTCAAGAAATGCTAATTTTTATTCAGACGCTTCAAGTTCGTTCTTCTCCACTGTATAAATGTAGGGACAAAACTCGTAAAAGTTACTGCAATATGCTAAGATGTTCCGATTTCCCGATATCATCAATACAATCTACATTTTTATTCAGACAAAAGTTTTCCTTGGGTCTGTCTGGAATAAATATGATGGATTAGGAAACTCTTGACAGCTCTATTCAAATCTCTTGCAAATAAATGAGATAGTTTACCGCACTTGATACTTTGTTATAAATTGAAGATTTGGTTTGGGAATACCGAGTTCTTGTTTCATAATTTTAAAAAAATGTGCACAAAATGATATTTTTTTCCTCCAATATTTCAATATTCTTCTATGTACCTAGGTAGCCATTAAGTTTCCCAGTGCTGAGCAAAGGCCTCCCCAACCATAACTCCCTACGTCCGTCCACCCTGGCAGAAACTTGAGATAAATTACTTATATCTCATTTGAACATAATCACTATCTCCCACTATTACCACAGGGTGCTCGCGCATCCCATACAAATAAGTATTAGTAACGCTTCGTAAGAAAGAGATGGCGTGAGGAGTAAGATTTGTATTTTGATCGCCATGGTTTCAGTTAACATATTCCTAGGTGGCGCTAATCTTAGAATAAATCATATATATTTTAGCGCCATCTCGTGGTATTTGCAATTTTTCGATGGTGCTGTACCGAGCGATAATGGCCTCGAACTAAAGAAGCTTCCATAGCACCTCAGTTTACGCCCGCCGGTCTCATATTTTGTTCTAGGTGGTCTATCTGTTAGTATAATATTATAGTATCTGTGCTATTACCTACATGTGATTTGTGTGTATTGCAGTCTCTATACGAGTCGATAAAGACGGAGCCGTTCAAGATCCCCGAGGACGACGGCAACGACCTCATGCACACCTTCTTCAACCCCGACAAGGAGGGCTGGCTGTGGAAGCAGGGCGGCAGGTAACGCTCGCTCTCACTCTTTCACACACAAACACTCTCTATCTCCCTCTCCCCCTCTCCCTCCCTCCCTCCCTCCCTCCCTCTCCCTATCTCCCCCTCTCTATCTCCCCGCTCTATCTCCCCCTCTCTATCTCCCCCCCTCTCTCATTACACGAAAAAGATAAATGGCTAGGCAGCACCCGTAGCATGTCGAGTGCGGGGCGAGGTTTTATCGTGGAAGGTGAGGGACACCCAGAGACAGGATGTAAAGCGCGTGCTCGCTCCTTCACTCTCGCGTAGCGACCGGGACCTGTGGGTGCAGGCCTGCATGCTAATGTAGTATGAGGCTGAACGGTAGCCAAAATGCAGAAATATGGTGTAGGTTCCCACAAAAAATCAGAAAAATAACTCAAAAGGAATTCAACTTCAATTACCGTCATTGACGAGTTGCTAACTCAGTTTTATCAGAATATTTTTTGAGTTCCAAACACTAGCTGTAAAACTATTGTTATGTGTTGACAACAACGACGTGAAAAGTGTGCAGAAATGTAGCAATTTTTCATCATTCCCATTAGTTTAACATGAATATTCACTTCAGTTATTCGGTATAAATTCTGACGTATTGACAGTATTATTTATTCACGTATTTGTCTGTTTTGTTTCCGAAACTACGGCGATTCTAAGGTGTATGTATGTATGGTTTGGTACAGCTGTTCTTTTAGATTGCACTGCCAAATGAGATTGACGAGGTATGGTTCGTCTAATGCTAGCGGGATTCTGATCAGCTGGAAACCGTACAGACACTGTCAATGTCCTTTGTAGAAGGTTTATTGTGTGTTCCGTAGAATGATGTCCGTGTTTAATAAAAAGTGTAATTTAGCTTACACACATATTGTGTTTTAAAGGCACGTCAATTCAAATGGCACTGTAAAATTATTTGCATTTGTGATACTCGAAATAACTATTTGAAATCAAACTACGAGAACTTGTCATTATTATCTATCTATATCCTAGCACACATCCATACAGCACCTCACTCACATAATGTTACACACCCTGTTATACACGACTACGGCTCGAGTAAACGGCACCTCAACATATTCTTTTTATCATTACCCTCATACGTAATTGCGCCTCATATTTGGCTGATGGCTGATTTGTCGAAATAAGTTAATTTGTCTAGGTCGTCAATATCTAATTGTTCTGGCAATTTCAGATACAAGTCATGGAAGCGACGGTGGTTCATACTGAACGACAACTGCCTCTATTACTTCGAGTATACGACGGATAAGGAGCCGCGGGGGATCATTCCATTGGAGAACATATCGGTATGTGGACCTCGCATACTAAGACCCACGCACGCCACGAACGACATTTACTCTGGGCGTATGGCATAAGGAGAAGTGAATAATTATAATTAAAACAAAAAGTAAACTTTAGAAAAAACCGACTTCCACAAACCCTATTTGATTAGATTGAGTTTAATACAAACTGTAACCCCTTATCCCCCCCCCCCCCTTGGGGTCTTATTTTTGTCAAATCCCATCTCAGTGCTACCCCACGCTACTAAGGAACCTCTGTGCAAAGTTTCATGGCTCTAGGTCCACCGGTTTAGGCTATGCGTTGCCTGCCCGTCAGCCACGCATTGTGTTTGTACCTAGTATTGAGCAGTTCTGGTGGCCATATGTGGTCTTCATCATCAGTTCCGCATCACAATATTATGCTTACCATCTGCATTTGCACGAGTTATTATGAAAATAACAAAAATCACTAGGTCTGTCTAAAATATTTGAAGAGTTCCCTCGATTTCTCCAGGATCTCATCATCAGATCCTGACCTGGCGTCAATGGGACCAATGGGAAGGGACATTTCAAACAAAAAAATAATTTTCCAAATTGGTCCATCCGTCTAGGCGTAATCGGTGTACATACATTAAAAAAAAACCCGACGAATTGTAAACCTTTTGGTTAAAAATAAAGTCGCTCTGATCAAATCAGTTTCATAGTGAAAGTTGTTCAGAATGATGTCCCTAACAACCCCTAAAATATGAGTTTCTGTTACATTCTGTATATGCGCAAGTATGCACTGCTTTGCCAAACCATTTCTGCATCTTAGAATATGCCCAGACTTATTCAATCGCTTCGTCCCTCTGGAGTTTTTGATGTATTTGGAACTACTCTGAGTGCTATCCGGTCTCAATATTGCGGTTTTAGTACGCGAAGATTATCTATTGGTACTAAACTAATATGAGCTATTTAATAATGCCAATATCTTGCCTCTGCCACAGTATTGGAAGACGGGCACATATCTTCATTACGCCTTCTTCATTCTTCTATTCTATTCTTCTCTAAGGTGTTAAAGTGCTTGCACGTGGCCCACATGCCTTTGTGCATGTCCCCTTCTCCCGCTCTCTTAAGACGGCGCCCTAGGCAAAAACAGCCTTTACCAAAACACAAATCGCTCGGAATGACGAGTATGTTGTTGCTGCTGCATGTTTTTCACTAGCTTGTTTATCACGAGTGTCAGCGTGACTGCTTTCCCATAAACGTTATTTTATTAATATTGCTCGATAGAAAAGTCTCCTGACGTTGCCAGAAAATCTGTCTGTCACGATGTTTTATTTTACAGTTTCGCACCGCATCTGAATTTGTGTTGTTTTTATTTATCTGATCATTATAAAAATGGCACATTATGTTCCTCAGTTAGGCTTACTTAACTTGGATCACACCTCGGACACTCCATAGAACGCTCGTAAAATAATCACCTGTTACTACTACATGACCAAATGATGTTTGTACACGTGCAAATGTGTGCGTAAATATTGCTAGGGCTGGTAGCGCGGCAAATGCAGCGATTTGCGTCGGGCGAACCGAAAGACGACGACGACGGCGCGACCCGAACACAAGCGTTTGCATTATTATGAAGTGACTTTGTAGGGGCGCTGCCGTTAACAGGTACCTAGTCGGGTTCTCATTGAAATAAAAATATATATTGTAATAGGTAGTTATTATTTATTTAGCAATGACAAGATAGGTAGGTAACTAAATAAATATTGCTTACACTAAATGCGATGTAAGTAATAATCAATTATTTAGATTATTTAGAGACTGACACTAAAATATATATCTATCTGCAATCAATAAATAACAAAATAGGTAGGTAATGGAGCCTATTTTCTAGGAGACACACACTAAAATTACTTGACAATGTGGCCGATTCTCTAGGTTACACTCACTAAAATTACTTGACAATATTAAGTCCGACAGCTCTTATGCGGTCGCCATAGATTCCATTTTCGAACTCACTTTTGAATTATTTTAAGTGGGCACAGTGCCTTTGCCACCTCTTATGGGAAAAGGCGTGAAGCTATGTTATGTTGTTGTTACCTACTATTACTTATTCTGAAGTAGGTAAGAGACACTTGGCGTGAACTGTAGGTAGGTACTCGTACCTACCTATGTAAAAACATCACGTTAGGATTGTACAATATTCGAATTTTATGTTAAGTAGGTACCTAGTCTCTGAGAGATTCAAAACAACCAAACCACTTCAGGGTTCGAGCGAGACCCGGCCGAAGCTCGCTGTATGTGGACCCAGCTAATGGCGGCGCGCCGCCGCCGCCGCGACAAAGTTAGTGCGTGCATACCTGGGTCAATCAACTTAACCCACACTTTTCTGTCAACGCACGCACTCCCTCTGAAAGTTCTTCGAGGACTAGCAGCTCAACGGCACTATCAAAGGACACCATACCGCGCCATGCGAGCAAAAAAAAAACACAAACGAAGATCTTCGAGAACGTAATCAAGTTCCCCGTACCTAGTGCCTGCTTTAGATACTATTGTTATATTAACCATTTAGCGTATTTTAATAATAAATGGTCGGGGACAGCAAAGTGTGGGTAAAATAGTTGATTGACCCACCTTTTCTACTTTTCAACTCGAAGTGCTTCGTTCGCGTTGTTGAATCGCACCAACAACGAATAGCACGAAATGAATCTATAATAAATGTACTTAATTGATAATTATGTATTACGGAAGGTTACTAGGTATCTTAGAAAATAAAATATGATGAGAACCTTTAGAGAACCTCTCCTTTTTTGAAGTCGGTTAAAAATAAAATATTACGACACTGACTTATTATCAATTATCGTAGTCAGTAGCTAGTAAGTACTACAAACACATAACTCTGTCTCTGTCTCGCACAAAGTCTGTCCTTGTGAGAGAGCGAGACACACACAGCAAACGCTGACCAAGTTACATTCCGGGAGTTAAGGTATTAGAATTTTTATTTCTCAAAAGAACAACAATAGAGTTGCTGTTGCTTACCTTCTTTCATCAGTCGGGAACTGAAAGAATCTCCTGTCTTTGGTGTTTCTAGTTGACGACAGACACCCAAATAATGCACTAAACTTCACCATTGCCGGTTATTATTCACCGTATACGCGCGGTCACTCGTCAGGCGTTCAGCCGCGTCTATTGAACTTTCAACCAGTCCCTAGACGCCAGGGGTGGGGTGCGGTATCTGAATCAGCGCGGGGAAGGGAGTGGCCGTTCTGTACGGAGTACTATTATCTCTTCTGTGCTTGGATTTAACTTTTTTTTTTTAAATTTAATTTCCTCTAAAAATAAGTTAAGGATGAAATTCTGAGTTCTGATTGCCTAGGGCCCGCCCTTAATTCAGCCAACCCAACTCCTGCACCAGCTGGAGTAGGCGGCCTGGGTGTTAGCCTTCTTCCTGCCCCAGCACTGTTGTCCGTGTGCTAAGGCGCTGTCTGGTCCGCATTGCAGGTGCGGCCCACGAGCGACCGTCAGCGGCCGCACTGCCTGGAGTTGTACGCGAGCGGCGGCGCCGACCTCATCAAGGCGTGCAAGACAGACTCCGAGGGCAAGGTGGTGGAGGGGAAGCACACCGTCTACAGGTACACTAATATACCCGACCAGGGGTCGTGCTCCGGTCTTTTTAGCGATGAAGATTAGCAAGATTAGAAAAAATACCATCACTCCATTGACTAAGTGCCTGAATCTCACCTGTTTTTATTGACTGATTACCTATCTGCATGTATTAGTCAATTAATATTTGTATGCCATTGCGCGAAACATGTTTACAAATAGGTTTTACAAATAAAGAACTATTCTATTCTAACGAACCGAACGTCTTTTGGTATTGGTGAAATATATATAGCTCGCTATGAAGTATTGGATTGAAAATGCTTGCCATGGTGCTGTATCTAAACTGTATCGGATCTGAATAGCTAATAAGGTTGGAGTAAGGCCCCAGGGCTAACCTTTTAATACACATCATCTTCATAACTCTACAGTACTTTACAGTGTAGAGTGTGTAGTGTAGAGTCTACGCTATTGGAGGTGGAGAAGTGGAGTAATCCTCCCTGTTCTTCGCAAAGCTGTTATATGCTGGAATGGCTAACAACTATAACTGTCCTTTCCTGCTTTTAGTTCAATCGAATAGTCCAACCTATTTTTATTTATGAAACGCACACATACTGAATGACAACTAGCTCACCCTTCCCACTTAGAATATAATAGAATGGAATAGACGTTTATTGCATTAAAATCTTATAGGCTACACAATACATCCCACAAAACCAAATGTTAGTATGTTAGATGTTTATTTACCTACAGTCTTCTAACGACCGTTTGTCTGATGAGTGACGTTTACAGGGGGCACCACTCCTACGCAACTTAATGCAACGAACCCGTCTTCAACACCGATGGTCGTTGTATAATGTATCTTATGTGTATGTTGTATCTATCTATTGGGGGAAATAGTCACAAAAGATGACCGATCGCCCCTGTGGACCATTTATGGTGGAAACATCGCATGTGTCGTACATAAACGTTAAAGTGTGTTCGCCCGCAGGATGTCGGCGGCGACGGCGGAGGAGCGCGACTCGTGGATCGCGTGCCTGCGCAGCTCCACATCGCAGCACCCCTTCTACGACATGCTGGCGAGCCGCAAGAAGAAGGCGCAGCACAACGCGCACTCGGGGGGCAAGTCCGCGTAGCGTGACGCCCCCCGCCGGGGCAGGCGGGCGACGAGCGGGCAGAGACCGTGATGCGGGAGGGAGGGGATCGTTTGTGCAGAGGCAAAGGAACTTGGCGCGAACTGTGACGCGAGCGCGGCTAGTCCACGAAGGAATTCTTATTCGGGCTACCACTGGAAATCTCATGCCGGATGCCAGAGATTTCACCAACAGTTAGTTAGCTCTTTTTCTTAGCTGTCTAGCGACAGTTACGGAGGCCGGCCTCTTAAATTAAGCGGGTCCCCGAGTAGCCTAGATGACCCTTAAACTTAGGTCAAAGCGAAACAAACGGTAGGTGGCCGCTGAAAGGAAATAAGTGTCCCCTAGAGATATGGATTGTTGGTGAAATCGACCATCACTCTCTCTCCCAATGGACTACTAGAAATCAAGGATTAGTTTAAGACTTAGACTAATCAGTGATTAATTACTTAGACTCTAACCCCCGGTTTCCTGGGGTCTGATTAAGTTAACGGGTTGGTTAAATCAGTTTCGGCCAATCACCTCTCGTTCTTTTGTATAATAGAGGCAAGTGATTGGCTGAGGCCGATTTAACCAACCTGGCAACTTCATCAGCGTACAGGAAACTGGGGGTAAGTAGTCCCATTAAAAGTCTTGGGCGCATCTACGCAGTGCCTCAAGCTACTGGTACAAGTATACGTAGTACCACCGTAGCATTTAGGCTATTGGCGTGATAGTTCATTGTTAATCATTTGTTTCCACAGAGAGAATTTTCATTATCATATTATCAGTTACTTGAATTTTAACTTTCATTTTTATTATTGCCAGCAATAATGGCCTGTTTGTGCACTCGACACGTCATAATAGGTATAAACGAATCTCAGTACAAATAAATCAATTGACTCCAAAAAACGATGATGCTGTAAATTCTGTCTGTGAAAATGATCTGTGGAAACGAAGGTAATAGCTGTAGTCATGCTACTCGTAGTCGTATACGAATTTAATTTATATGGGCTGGCTACTAACTCGCGTTCTGTCTGCTGGGCCTAAGTTAATCACGATTCCAAAAATATAGAATATGAGAATCTAAGATACTTCTTACAAATCTTGAAAATAATCGACACACGTTTTTAATTTCGTATTATATTCAATATGAGATAATGACGTTATGTGAGATTACATCGAGATTTTGTTCAACATTACAAGTTTATGGCTTACCGGACTGAGTTTAACAACAAATTATGAACATTTCGTCCATTATAATTAAGCGACACCTGTTAAAAAGTATCTAAAGGACAATTATATGAATAAGAAAGGTCTCTTAAAATATTCGAGTTCCATGTTGTGATAATGGAATGCTTTACAAGATAATTGAAACTTGCTCGCACATTGTACAAGGCGTGAAGAAGTCACAAATTAAAGAATAGGGGATAATTCACCGACGTCTTTTAGAACGTAAAGTGTGCTGTGGTGTATACATCCTACCGTTTTGTTAGGGGCCGAATGCTTTTGTCACATATATTAGTATTAGCGTCCTGTTGAGTAATAAACAGGGTTCAAATGCAAATAGCAAGCTAAATGTTGTGATGGAATAATTCAGTGACAAACAACATGTTAATTATTATCTTGTACCTATCAGACGTGTGGTGTATGTTGTCCGTGTAAATATCAAAGGAAAGACTGAACATGTATTAGCGCGTATTTTTGAAAGCTTCTGGAATGTTTTGCTTATTTACGCTGCGACTGCCATTTTATTTAAATACACGGCGCCTGATGTGAATTAGTCGGAGAATTTGTGTTAGGTAGGAGACGCCTGAACGTTGCTTCCTAGTGAGCTAAATAGACCGACGACATACGAATCTTCTAGATTTAGTACAGATAGGTACATCCCTGGTTGCAAATAACAATGCGATCTTAGTATGGGGCACGATGCAATCAATAAAATAGCTGTTTCTTATTCATCATGTCATTTATGATTCTTCGACTATAATCATTAATTTGTATGCTCGCTTTGTGGATCATAGAATAATGCATGATCGCGGTACTGTTGGTAGCAAATGTTGGTTCAATTCGCTTGAGTAGGTCTCGCTCATTGTGTTGACAATAACATATTTATTTGCAAATTTTTGCTAAATATTTATTGGCCAAACCATGTACTGTTCTGTGTATAATTGTGTTGTTTATTCAATAAGTTAGCATAATAGATCGAATTCGTATTCAAAGATAGTATTATCTATAAGTGTGTAAATTAAATCAATGTAGAATAATATAAAATATATTGTAAAAATAGATATTATTGTAGTTGTAGGAAAGTATGTTGTACGTTTTCGTTGTGGTTATCAGGTCGAAATGGCTCTTTGTGTTATCGAACTCTGTTATAACGAAGAGACATCGAACAAAAATCTAAATAAATATATAAATAATTCTAAAAATAAAAACGCTGTTCGATTCAATACAACGCGAAAACCATTTTAAAAGCAGTGAGATATGAAGAACAGTACACGATCATATCTTACAAACTATTATTAATTTTCAGAACTGTTATTGATACTCTAAACTAAACAATACTATTAAAATAATTTTCCACTTTTTAATTAATATTTGTTTACTTTCATTAATAGTACAAACAATGTACCAGATATGTATGTATATTTCGCATTAGTTGTAGTTTATTTCTTATTTCACAGGACGTTACGGAAATATGTAGCCAAGTCTGATGGATGATAATACTAAGTGATTATAGTCAAGGAGGAGGAGTCGTTGGTTATCTTTCTAGAATGTCTTATTTTCATATCTTATTAAATTTGATAAAACCTTTTGTTTCTACCCTGTATTGGAGGTCCTTACTTAATCATTATATGTATATTTCCTCCGGCACAGCAATGGCAGCAGTTTCTATTTCAGAATTCTATTAAAGCCCTTCACACATAGCAGGCGTTCCAATCGCAGGATTCATAGGATTCTCTGAGACAGTCTGAGAGCTCCTACGGGCTAACCCTGGAGACCTTTTAACTTCATCTTCCTCACAAATGACGCCACCAATTTGTTTATGATATATAATCTATATTTTGTCTGTGCCGTTCATACACAAATATGCCATACAAACAAAATTAAAATAATAGGACTCAAGGTATTACAAATTTCGCCGCGCGTCAGCCACGGCATTTTCGTGCCGCAGGCTTTAATTGTGTTTAATTGCTAAGTACTAAAGTATTGTTCATCTCTACGACGATATAGTGATATGATTGCTTATATATTATACGTTTCAAATAGTACATAACCATTTAAGCGCTTCTTATATTATATGCCGTAAAATGCAAATGCGTTTATGAGAAGGTGCCTAAAAGTTGATCTGTTAGTTGGTTTAAATAGTTTGTAACTGCTAATATGGTGTGCATATTACGCTGTATATTCACCTTTAGAAATGTTAATTTATCTCAATTGTAATGTTTTATATGACAATGGATATTATTATGCGTAAAAATAATGGTGTTGTAAATAATTTTGTAAGAAATGGAATATGTAATAATAATAAAAAAATAATTATTTAATACCTTGTATTTATTTATGGGTTCTCGCAGGTAATTACCTCTCCCTTAGCAGATTTCCTTAGATACCTATTAGATATCGATAACCACCTCAATGCAATGACCAAAGTTAAAGTAAATTCCATTCATTTAGTTAGTTCACCCACATGCAAATGTGGTTTAATAAAATAGACAAGCAGTGGGGTCCGTCTATTTTGAAATTATTAGCCAAGTAGAAGCGTTGCAACAACTATACGAGAGAAGAAGGACCGACTATTTGTTTGACTCCAACTCCTGAAAGTAAACAACAACAACGCGTGAAGTTATTCGCACCCTGCGATGCGAGTAGAATAAATAGGCAAAATACTGAAAAAATACCTCTCCTTTTCTGTACCCACCTAATATGATTCCTGCTATATTATTGGTAGTCTGGTAAACGCAATGTAATACCTACATAAATCGCGGATTTTCTCGCGAGTATGTACAGCGGCCAAAAGCAAAATAAAATACAGAGTGTAACAGAAAGGTGTAGTCATATTTTCAACCGACTTCAAAAAAGGAGGAGGTTCTCAATTCGACCCGTATGTTTTTTTTTTTTTTTCTATGTTTGTTACGCGATATCTCCGCCAATTATGAACCGATTTGAAAAAATCTTTTTTCGGCGTATAGGTAATACCTCAAGGGTGGTCCCATTGACACCAGGTCAGGATCTGATGATGGGATCCTGGAGAAATTGAGGGAACTCTTCAAATATTATAGGCAGACCTATAGTGATTTTTGTGTTTTTCATAATAACTCGTGCAAATGCACATGGTAAGCATAATATTGTGATGCGGAACTGCTGATGAAGACCACATATGGCCACCAGATCTGCTCAATACTAGGTACAAATACAATGCGTGGCTGACGGGCAGGCAACGCATAGCCTAAACCGGTGGACCTAGAGCCATGAAACTTTGTACAGAGGTTCCTTAGTAGCGTGGGGTAGCACTGAGATGGGATTTGACAAAATTAATTCCCCAAGGGTGGGGGGATAAGGGGTTACAGTTTGTATTAAACTCAATCTAATCAAATAGGGTTTGTGGAAATCGGTTTTTTCTAAAGTTTACTTTTTGTTTCAATTATAGGGCGTTGTTGTTGTTAGACATCTGTTCATAGTACAAAAGTGGCTCAGAACGACTGAAAAACTATTACTATGAAACTGATTTGATCAGAGCAACTTTATTTTTCACTTCTGCATACGTTTTGTTCCAAACGGAAAAATAAAGTTGCTCTGATCCCAACCCCGACTACACCTATCTGTTACACCAATAGTGGTTGCAGAATACCCCTGTATAATTATTTTATTATGCTCACCGTACAAAAGAGAAAAGAGGTCGTTCTATGTTCAAGTTCATTTTGCGTATATGTTTGCATTTTTCGCAAGGGCAGTCAGCGGGTTCCGTGGTGTAGTGGTTATCACATCTGCTTTACACGCAGAAGGCCGCCAGTTCGATCCTGGCCGGAATCACATCTTTTTATTTTTTAAGCATCTTGATAATAATTTAGTACCCTTAAAAAAGATATATTTTTTTACTGACTAAACTTTATTATCCATCCAAGTACATTCGCAGACTACTTTCGCCCCAACCAATCTCGAGGCTGCTCATAGGGGGTGATCCCGGTGTCCCGTTGATCCCGACCCGATTCGTATTTCGTATATATTTATTGCACATAAAAGACAAAAAAACAGAAAATACAGAGAAGTAATTTACAAAGGTAAGCTTATCTCTAAAGAGAGATCTCTTCCCGACCCGTCCCGAAAGACCGATTCCCGATTAGATTATTAATTTTCCTTTAATTTGTTGTGAAACAAGACTGTTTTTAACCGACTTCCCAAAGGAGGAGGTTTACAATTCGTCCGGATATTTGTTTTTTATTTTTTTTTTTATTTTTTATGTATGTTCCCCGATAGCGCCTAGACGGATGGACCGATTTGGAAAATTATTTTTTTGTTTGAAAGGGTTTACCTTCCCATTGGTCCCATTGACACCAGGTCAGGATCTGATGATGGGATCCTGGAGAAATCGAGGGAACTCTTCAAATATTATAGGCAGACCTATAGTGATTTTTGTGTTTTTCATAATAACTCGTGCAAATGCACATGGTAAGCATAATATTGTGATGCGGAACTGCTCATGAAGACCACATATGTCCACCAGATCTGCTCAATACTAGGTACAAATACAATGCGTGGCTGACGGGCAGGCAACGCATAGCCTAAGCCGGTGGACCTAGAGCCATGAAACTTTGTACAGAGGTTCCTTGGTAGCGTGGGGTAGCACTGTGATGGGATTTGACAAAATTAATTCCCCAAGGGGGGGGGGGGGGGGGGGGTAAGGGGTTACAGTTTGTATTAAACTCAATCTAATCAAATAGGGTTTGTGGAAGTCGGTTTTTTCTAAAGTTTACTTTTTGTTTCAATTATCAAATAGGCAAGTGATCGATAAGTTGCCTGCATGGCCGTATGCTATGGCACCCTCAGATGGCAATGGCACCTAAGCACTGGAAACCACGCCATCTATTGCTGAGTAGCTTCAACTACATCTATGCAATGCAATGCAACATACCATACTAAACCATAGACACAGAAGAGATAATAGATAGATAGTACTACGTCCACCATCCATACACGTCGACGGTAGCGTGAGGCAGTTAATGATTTATTTAGTACGATTTAATATTTAACTCGCCCTGACTGAGACTGTGACTGTAGCTATTAATAGCAAAGTAGATTATAGAATACCATGTGTATGTAGACACCTATGTAACTTCAATAAAGAAAAGCATTTGGTTTGTTATTCAATCTTTGCTGGGTAATTTGTGGGAACAATATCTAGAGCTATTGAAATCAAAACTTACGCGACTGACATGTATTGTATTGTACCTACATAGTTCACGAATCAACCAGTGATTGTTAGTATGATTCGTTTTTATGTTTAGGTGATTATAGTTACCTACGTAACTTTAGTACGAATTCGTATCATCCAACCACATATCACTGATTAATAGGACAGACTGTGTTAATAAGTCTTTGAGTGTTAGCTAAACTTTTAGATGGCAGTTGTGCGTCCGAGTATGGTTCTTTGTGACTGAAGATCATACTCGTAAATAAAGTTATAAATCCAAAGTCCTGAATTAAATTAAATCTATAATCATGAAACATTGTACTGGGCTTCTGCAGCGTAGTAGGGTCGAATTCACATCACACGAATGACGCGTCATTCGTGTGAATTAAATCTCATTCGTGTGACACAAAAATCGTGAAGGTGTGAAGTCAGGGTCGTATATGGGGGGGCGGGGGGGCAGGGGGGGCAACAAGGCCACAAGGAAGAACCCTACCCTTTTATTTATTTTTATGTAACTGTACTTCATATTAAAACTCCGACCACCAAGAACCCGATCTTTTATTTGATTTTTTATTTGGGCAACTAAATTGTTTACTGGGGAACAAAATTTTTATTAGCTGGGGAACAAGATCTTAAAAAAAAGACGTTACATTGGCGCACTAAGAAGGTACCCTATTTAGCGCGCGCGAAGCCGCGGGCAACTGCTAGTACTAATATCAATAAAGTCCTGTGAAAGTTAGACAGGCATTTTTCAGACACCACTTACACCATTATGTTATACCCTGTATCTGTATCAGACAGTGCCGGAGCGAAGTAAGTGTACATATTGAACTAAGTATGTACAGAGCTGCTCAACACACTGGTACGGTTCTGAGGTCGCTCAAGCGTGTTATATCCGAATTGGCTTCCTTTTCCGACGTTAGTGAAACGGTTTGTTGCGCAAATAATGGCCAATTATAATAAAATAACCATATACTTACTGTGGTATAATTAAAATAGATACAATTCTTTAGGTTTGCTATACTCTCTCTCTCAATATTTTAACTAAGTGCCGGGCTTTCAGAGGTACCTAAATAAACAGTCTGATAACTTGATTTGGCACTTCTTGAACGTGTGAAATGTCAAATGCCTGAGATAAACGTTACATAAATGAGGCTAAAAAGATTGGCCCTGTATAGTAAATTTATAGTTTATTTGCATTCCATAGCTGTTATAATATAAAGTTACAACATCATGGGCCTTGCTCAGGCACAGCGATATGAGAGAGGACGACACTATACTATTATAACCCGTATCTATTAAATTAGGTAAAAAAATATATTAGTAAAATGGTGTAGCGGTCAAGCGGTATTAGCGTAGTGATAGTGGCCAAGAGGAGGCAGAAGATTAGTCGGCAGACCAGATGCCAGATGGGTACAACTGCAGCTAAGATAAATAAAAAACCGGCCAAGTGCGAGTCGGACTCGCGCACGAAGGGCTCCGTGCCATTATCTATAAAAAACCGCAAAAAAAATGCATGGGAGCCCCCATAAATATTAATTTAATTTTAATTTAATTATTTATTTTTTAAGTAAATAATATACTCAATATATTGTGAACATTTTAAGCGTCTACCTGCTACCATTATCAATATCGAGCAAAAATGAGCAAAAAAAATCACGTTTGTTGTATGGGAGCCCCCCTTAATATTACATTTCTTTTGATTTTTAGTATTTGTTGTTATAGCGGCAACAGAAATACATCATCTGTGAAAATTTCAACTGTCTAGCTACCACGGTTCATGAGATACAGCCTGGTGACAGACGGACGGACGGACGGACGGACAGACGGACAGCGAAGTCTCAGTAATAGGGTCCCGTTTGGCACCCTTCGGGTACGGAACCCTAAAAACAGTAACAAAAGAAAACAATGTAGGTACGCGGGTTACACAGGACCCAGTTCAGTTCCCTGCCAGATGATGATGACGACATACGCCTTTTCGCCTCTACTTTAGAGGAAAGGCTTTACTAGAAAGGCAATATACTCGTACTTAACTTACTTGCTAAATACTTTCTAGGAGCATCTTTTTATAAAATTACAAAAGTCGTTGAGCCGATTAGTATGGCACTCAGGTAAAAGTCATGATCTCATTAAAATTATGTGTATACTAATCTCCATTGTGATAAATGTGGCAGTGAGGCACAGACATGCACACACACGGAGGCAGTCTAATGCTGATGATGACAGGCATGTGTGACCAAAGAGAACATAATCACTCTATGTGTGACGAAAAACCTATCTACTTACTAAAATATTGTCATGTTATTGTATGTTTCAATGTTTTGTTTTGTATTTATTAGACGCTTAGATATCTGTCAGTTTAAGTGACGCTGATGGTATTTTATCTTTCACCTGTTTCTTGGGGGGTCTTAATTATCTTACAGCTTTCTAGCTCTAATGACCATTTAGTGAATAAACGTAAGAAAGGAGTTTGTACATGTAACAAATTTACTCGCATATCTACTAAATCAGTATTAACCAGGGCCGAAATAATGCCCCACTTCTAACTATACGTAAATATTTTTCCGTGGTCTATTGTGGGTTTCACATTTACCTACTTCTCACGCAGGATATGCAGGTTCGAATCCTTGCGCTTTGTACCAATGTGATATTATCCTAAGTACCTACGTAACGTACAGATGTTTTACTAACTGTTATGGACAACACCGTGAGGAAACCTTCATTACTCCATCGATGTACTAGTCCCATTTCACGCAAGAAGAGTGTCTCTGACACCCCGTATGAGAAAATATGAGACGCTAGATGTTAAATGATAAGCTTACTTCCACCAGTGTACCTAGTTCAAGAGTGGAGTGTGAACGTACGGCTATCTTTAATAAGCACTTATACCTAATAGGTTCATTAACATTAATGATTACGACACCCACCCACTATTACCGTCTTGTCTTAAAGTCATTATCATTGTCTATTTATGTGCGTGCGATGAGAAAAACATTAGGACTTCGTATTTTTCCAGCTACCAGCTACCAGAACAGGGGGCGTATTGCAATAGCATTTTGATTAAGTTATCAAAGTGACTCTTTTTATTAGCGAATACAATACATATCTACACAAACAAATACTTACAATAATAATAACTCAAATAATATGAATGTATTTTATTTACTTGTAGGTAGATGGTTAAGTAATAAAATAAGTTACTGCCGTTAACGTATGTAAGTATAATGTATTAGTTTACACGATTTACAAGATGCACTTATTTGTGTACACTGCACTGCTTTAAAACTGGGCGTTTAAAACTGTTGTATGGGGCATTTTTCACAAACAATAGACATAGCGAAACAGTTTTGACATTGTATCTAAAGAGATGATCAATAAAATGTAGTGAAAACATTTCATTGTTTGTTCATGTCTTACTCGTAGTTATTTTAAACATCACTTGTCACGGATTATTTCAGATTATTCAGTAATAGACTATAAGTAATGTTATAAGTACAATCATTGGGGGAAATTAGAGGCTCTGCCCTACAAAAGGTGGAGTAATAATGATTTGTTTTGCATAAGTATAGCCTAGACTTAGATTATATACAACACTAGACATGAAAAATATAAGTTTTGGACCTCGAGGAGTGCCTGCGTCAGCCGCTATTTAGAATTGAAGGGGCCATTATTTGTAATTTTTTAGTCTTTATGACAAAAATGTCTATAGGAAGAATAAAGATGATAGAATTATTTTTTATGTTTGTTTTGTACCAACTCTGTATGTCCTATAGTTACAAAGTTGCAAGCGGGAGAAAATTGTATATTAAAAAAAAAACATTTACATGCATGGCTAAAATCTTGATTTTCTATGATAACTGTTTTTAACTAACTGTTTAACGGTGCATAGTTATTCTCTGGATAGAACTAAACCATTTTGGCCCAATTCCTCATCGCGCCGACCCTCAGGGGCGGGAGGGGAGGGGGGGGGGGGGGCAAAGTGTGGTTCTCCCGCGCCTCATACAAAGCGTTCTAGATGACCTGGTTTTAGTATTTGGTCATGTTGGGTATCGTCCCCTTTATAAGCAGTGATCGGATATTCGGATGCATTTTCATCTAGAGTTCGGGTGTTGGCTAATATGGAATGCGGAGATTAATTGGAGATTAAATAACAGCAACAGCTGATTCTAAAACCAAAAGTAAAATTTCAATAATAATAAAAAAATAGAGATGATGGATAATTGGGGACTGTAAGAATCTATTAAGAAACTATATTATCTTGGCTGGCTACTACTTCAATTACGTCTACATACTTCAATTATTCTATTTTAGGCAATTATTTTTGAAACGGGATCATAAATTCATAACACAACAGCATCAATAATTCACATTTCGGAGGTAGAGCTACGCCCGGTTCTTGTCTCGGGGTTAAAGCTACTCAACTATTCACTGGCTTCATGCACCTGCTGGTGTGGACTTCCATATTCTAGGGTAAGGGGGTTAAATGTTGTTTGAACTGTGTCAAGGATTTACCATGGTCTAAGATCCGAAGAGAGCTGGACCTTCACCCATCTGGTATTGCGATGAAACTTGGTTTTTAGGGTTACGGTTAAAATCAAGTAACCCCTATATTTTCGTCAAGTCTGTCTGTCCGTCCGTATGTCACAGCAACTTTATTCCGAAACTATTAGGAATGCACAGTTAAAACTTGGTATGTAGATGTATTCTGTAAACATCTGGACGATTTTTATACAAAAAAAATTAGAAAATAAATATTAAGGGGGTTTCCCCATACTTACATGGAACTGAAATAATTTTTTTTTCATCGGGGTGTCAATAGATAGGTCTTAAAAAATGACGTTGAGGTTCCTGCAAAAAAAAATCCTCAAAGTAAATCGTTAAAGACCCCCCCTCTAACCTTTAAGGTAAGATAGTGAAAAATAAAAAATAAATGCTGTGTATGAGATACACAGCATTTTTTTTTTAATTTTTCAACGAAAATTGGTTTAAACAAAATAAAACAAACAAAAACACAAACAAATTTATTACAAAACCTCAAAGGCAACTTTGACATTTTTTTTGGTACAACATGAAAAACAAAGTAATTGTTTGCTGGTGAAGAATGTTTGTGATATTTGGGGTTAGGTGTATCAGGTTGTATTATGTATGGTGCTACTACGGAACCCTTCATGGGCGAGTCTGACTCGCACTTGGCCAGTTTTTATCAAATTTTGTATGCTAGAAAATACATCGCGAGTGGGTTTCCTAGCAAAATCCTGGCAAGGCTATGATTATTTAATTAACGGTCAAGTACGACTAAAAATCGTGTGCTAAGGGTTCCGATCACAATTGTAGATTGTTGCCTCTCGTAACCGGTGCAATTAAGTAACTACATAAAAATACAAGTATGATGTCATCCATGTAAACAAAATTACGGCATAAACGGTCTTAGCGTTCGATTGCGTTGACCTAGAAGGTTTATTTTTTCACAGCTTTAAGGGACCATAGACTTGAGTGATTGGTATAAATAACAGCTTGATACGTCCACGCATTCTTGACATAAAAAGCCTTTTATTTTTAAATGTTAAATTAATCATGGCCTTGCCAGGATTTTGCTTGGCAACCAACTCGCAATGTATTTTCTAGCAAACAAAATTTGATAACAAACCAAGTTTCCTCGCAGTAACACATGGGTGAAGGACGAGCTCCCTTCGTATCTTGGACTACCAGCGGCACTCGTGTTAGCTAAGCTCGCAGCACGCAAGCTTGATCTGTTTATATTTTACATCCAGAGGGGAGGGGAGTTTCAAATGTTTAAATGGTCTTTTATAGTTTTGTTTGTAGGGGTATTATTATGCAGTGCTACTCGGAACCCTTCACGGGCAAGTCCGACTCGCACTTGGCCACTTTTTTAAAGGTAGAGGACCTTTGTTTTAAAAGTGAAAAAATCCTGAATTCAATAAAAACAATTCTCCAATAGCCATTTTCGTAGTTTCGATGTGAAGAGATTAACAGGAAGGTTTTTGATATCTTGAGGTATCTTAATGTATACCTACCGCTATACACATTGCGTCACAATTATTTTGGTACAGTGCTGTGGTGCTGTTCTGGCACAGTGTTTTAAAACAAGCCTATCGGGATTTCTGGAATTTCTGGCATATAAATCACTAGCATTGGCAAATAGATTTGTGTTAAGTTTAACAAATTTAGATACTTCCATTATATACAGGATGAAATTAAATTAGCTGACCATATTTTGAGGAATGATAGTACCCATCATTGTGAACAACTTTCCCTATGAAACATATGGTCGCAAATGAAATAAATTTTTCGTCCCCCAGTACATTGCCCCGATCAGCTGATTTCAAGTTACTATGGAGACCCAAAATTTTTTTTCGTTTGCGGCCATATGTTTCATAGGGAAAGTTGTTCACAATGATGGGTACTATCATTCCCCGAAATATGGTCAGCTAATTAAATGTCACCCTGTATAGACAGGGAAATGGTAGTAGTTAGTCTTTCTTACGTAATGTTGCAAAACATCTGAGTAAGAAGCCTGATTCTAACAAGTTAGGTTAATATCCCGAATGTCACGTGTTTTGTAGATTTAACAGTGTTTAGACGGGTTCTCTTTCGCTGAAAATGTTAGCGTTGATGGTTGCTCGTCACCACTACCCGGGAAGGACGTGAATAGAACGTGGCTGTAGGTTCCAATTCTAAGCAAGCATTTTCTTCCTTCAGGTAGACGTGAGCGAGCAATTACTCCCTATTGCTATTTTATTTAAAACGCAAACTTGTAAGTCTTCGCAGTTCCTGTCTAAAAAATATCTTGTTCAGCAGAGCGGTCGCCTGGCTCATCGGTACATAGAGCGATGTACATTGTGCGACCGGGCCAATGCTCAAACTCTTCTGAAACTGAAACTCAAATGAACAAATATAGAACAAATGAAGTGCCGCTTAAAAAAATGTCATACAAATGTCCTTTCCCGAGCAAGAGATAATAAATGCTGACTTTAAGTATCCGTCAAACTTGTCCAGTTAGCCCAGTTATCCGTTGTGCATCCGTGCCTTATACCCTATCCAATATAGGATGATCTCTGACAGCTTGTCACTGTGACTTTACTAGGCATGGGGATAATGTCGATACAAATTATCGATATTCTAACTAAAGTTTCTGAATGTTTCAAGCAAATCAAACAAAAGGATGTTGTAACATGTTTTATTCTCGTTAAATCGATTCACAACCCAAATCACCATCATCAAAGTCTGATTCGGACTCTCTGGAGCAGTCTTGTAGATTTATAATCAGTTCCTGGGTAGATTTATTTATTTATTTATTTATTATTTATTTATTATCTTTGGTATACAAAACAGCATTGAAGATAATACACTTAAATTATTATACCATTACAACGGGTGAACGGCTGTCTTCAGCGCCAAAATATGTATACACAGCATGACTTATGTATACAGATTGGTCGAATTGGTCGTCACGCTCCCAATCTTCATCCATAATTTTTCTTATTCTGTCGATTTCTTCAAAATTCTATTAAAGTCAACTAATTTAAAAGTCAAAACAACTATTAGTCAAGATCAGTTCAGTTCAGTTCAGTTCAAAATTTTTATTGACCATAAAATCATACATATTACTTAGTCAACGTCAATATAATATTAATATTTTTGTATACTACCGCCCGTTCGGAAGTTGTGGGCTTAGGGATGGAGCAAAGAAGGGCAAGAAACCTCCCCCGTACCTCTTTTAAAATATCAGAGCCTTAAAAATACAATGTTATGTATTTCTACTTAAGTCTAAGGAAATACACCGAGGAGAGACGTACTGACTCAGTCCATCGCCCCTCTTTGGATTTCTGTGCGCTGAGATGGTAAAGACCATGCAGTTTTGTCATCTAAATATTCTTTTACACTGTAATATGACTTCTTCAATAGGCCGTTTTTGACATAGTTTTTGAACCTCCTTTCTGGTAGGTCCGTTGCTTCATTAGGTATTTTATTATAAAAACTAACACATACTCCCATAAAAGAGTGAGCAACCTTACTGAGTCTGAACGCGGGCATAGCAATCTTATTTCTATTTCTAGTGCCAATACTATGATTATGACCTAAAGTCTTAAATAAACCTATGTTTTTTCTGGTATACATGATATTTTCATAAATGTATTGACAGGTAACAGTAAGTATATTGATATTTTTGAATTTGTCCCTTAGTGATTGCCTAGCATCTAGTTGATAGATAGCCCGAATGGCCCTTTTTTGTAAGACAAATATTGTGTTTATATCTGCCGCTCTCCCCCAAAGAAGTATTCCGTAAGACATAATACTATGGAAATAACTAAAGTAAACCAATCTGGCAGTTCCTACATCTGTGATGTGTCTGATTTGCCTGACCGCATAAGCAGCTGAGCTAAGTCTTCGTGAGAGACTAGTTACATGAGGACCCCATTGAAGTTTCGAGTCTATAGTGATTCCAAGGAAAATTGTTTCTTCAACGAGGTCTAGTCTTTCCGTTCCTATGCTTACACTCGTGTCCACCTGCCGCACATTCGGTAAACAGAATTTGATACATTTTGTCTTCTTCGAGTTTAATAAAAGGTTGTTTACATTAAACCAACTTAACACATGAGAGAGCGTACTATTTGCATCGTCTAGAATTTCTTGTTGTCTTTTCACCTTAAAGATAATGGATGTGTCATCAGCAAATAGTACAATCTGAGTCATTTTCTCCACCATATACGGCAGGTCATTCACGTAAACTAAGAAAAGGAACGGACCCAGAATAGAGCCTTGGGGGACACCAATATTCATATGCGTTCCAGTAGACTTATTTCTATTTATATCTACTTTTAGTACTCTGTCTCCAAGATATGATTCCATTAATTTTAAAGCATTGTCTTTAATACCATAGTGTTGCAGTTTGAGCAGAAGGGTTTGATGATCCACACAGTCAAAGGCCTTGGAAAGATCACAGAATACACCAACAGCATCCTGTGATCCCTCCCACGCACTATAGATGTGTTGTACTAGTGCTACTCCGGCGTCAGTTGTTGATCTGCCTTTAGTGAAACCAAATTGTTTTTTGTGGAGTAGCCCTGATGCGTTAAAGTGAGATTGTAGTTGATTTAGTATCACCTTTTCAAACACTTTGCTCAACACTGGCAAAACAGATACAGGTCTGAAGTTCGCAGGGTCTTCCTGGCTACCGGATTTGAAAAGTGGTATTAATCTGCTCATTTTCATGAGGTCAGGAAAAATACCTTCTGCTATACAACTATTGAACATGATTGCCATGTACGGAGCAATCACATCAATTACAGATTTAACTACTTTAACCGACATGCCCCATAGATCTTCAGTCTTTTTAACGTTTAGAAGTTTGAATGTTTTAAATATAGTTAGAGAGTCTATTGGTTTGAAGTTGAAGCCACTCTTGTGTTGGGGAACATTTTCAACCAAGTAATCTAGAGACTTTTCAGAAGAGGATGGTAGTGCTTCTGTTGTTATTATGGGTATAGTACTGAAGAACTTTTCAAATGCGTTAGCAACGTCCTCGTTAGATGAGAGTAATTTACCATTAACTTTTAAATTAAAACTAGATCCACTACACCTGACCTTGCCTGTCTCTTTTTTAATAATGTTCCATATAGTTTTAATTTTGTCACTCGAAACTGTAATTTGATTGTTTAAATATAAGCATTTGGCTTTATGACATTCTTTCCTAAAATTATTAGAACAATTTTTGACAAGGGTGACAAATTCCGGACTGTGGTCATAAGATTTTTGTTCATACAATTCATATAGTTTGGACCTACTCTGTCTTAATTCCTCTGAAGCCCATTCAGAGAATTTTATTTTATTATTATTTCTCACTTCGGTCAGATTAAACACATTTTCGAATTCCGTAGATATAACTTGGAAGAAGTTGGAATATAATGTGTTCGGATCTTCACAGTAAGGTGTTGAAGGCAGACTTGACACAAGTCTATTTCGAAATTTTTCCATCTTCTTCGAAGTCACTGGTCTACATAAAATTTTAACGGGTTTTTCCGCATTAATTTCCTCAAAAACTACCATCTGACCCGTGTGGTCTGAACTTAATGCGTTAACTATTTGTTTATCGTAGATACTACATTCACAGAAGACGTTATCTATACAGGTAGCGGAGGTAGCCGATATTCGTGTAGGCTCCAGAAAGACATTGCACATATTGAAAGACTTAAATACTGCTAAGGTCCTAGTGCGTATAGAGCGGTTTGCTTGGTCTAATAGATCTACGTTAAAGTCGCCACAAACTATGATGCGTTTGGACTTGTTTCTTGATGCCAGTTGAAGTACTTGTTCCATGACTGTCTCAAAGATTTCAAACTCTCCTTCGCCCCGCCTATACACACTAACAATTATATATTTTTCCATCTCAACACACGAGACTTCAGCATTCATCTCACTAGAGAGACTAACAACATCCTTTCGTTCTTTACACTTAAAACCATCTTTTACTAGTATTAAGGAACCACCTCGAGTTCTAGTCTGTCTATTGAAACAGCTGATTATTTTATAATTTGGTATACTGAACTGCATAGCACACTCTTGCAGCCAGTGTTCTGTCATACATAGTACGTCTATATTACTCTGTTCTAGAAACATTTCTAGTTCTAATTGTTTGCCAGAAAAGCCTTGCATATTTTGGTGCATCAATTTTAAGCCGTGCTTTCCTGTTGTCGGTAGCGGCAGTTTAAATTTGATACAAAATCGTGTGTACATAGTGCCTTGTCAGTGGTGTCATGAAAATCTAACAAGAAAATCTAAAAACGATAACTTGTCTTACGATAAGTGTAGCACGTCACTATTTGCCAATAAAGTATGTCATTTGTCTCTATACATTTTACCGTCGAAAAATACGATACTTCATAGGCGTGTTTTGACACTGACAGCTGTCAGAGATCATCCTATGTTGGATAGGGTATAATAATGCTGGTAAATTAAAGGGTCAAAAAGTAACTACGAGTATGTGAAGTAGTTACAGAACCGGTTTAGCAAGTACGCTCTTCATTAGATCTTGACCGAGAATTTGAAGTCAAATAACACCACATAGTAGCAAGCTATTATAGTATCTGTATCATACAAATATGAACGGTACGCAACGGTTAGAATAGAATAGAATAGAATAGAAATAGTTTATTTTGCCTTAAAAATATATACATAAAAAGTACGGCTAAATAGGGTACATTAGTTTAATAAGACAAAAAAGGGACGGTGTCAGCGTTTGCTGTGAGTAGCACAAACATGTTCTATCTCAAAGCGCTGGTTTTCAGACCGTACCTGTAAAGGTTAGACGAATTGCTGCTGTATCTTGGCTGCACCAACTTAATTAAGATTCAACGGATATTAATTAGTTACCTACCTATTGTCCAAGTTTTATAGATTGGAGAGAGGTTACACTAGAAAAGTCACTTCATACAGTATCAGTAGTGTCTTTTGTGGCTCGATCACTTTTCTGATTAATTTAATGCACATTTTATTTCGTCCGCCTTTGGATATTTCAGCCAGCTTAAATAATCTGGCTATAGTCATGGCGGGAAATCGGAATACAACGTAATTTTCTTCTTCTTCTTCTTTTTATTAATGGCGTGCTAACCTCTTTTGAGGTTAATTTTGCCAGTGTCAAGTGGTCAGGTTCTCATTTGAGAACCTGGAAATTATAATTTAATGTCTTGAGATGATTTGATGACTATGATGATGATGATTTGTCGCTCGTTAGC
Source organism: Argyresthia albistria (assembly GCA_963457715.1). Lineage (NCBI taxonomy): Eukaryota > Metazoa > Arthropoda > Insecta > Lepidoptera > Argyresthiidae > Argyresthia > Argyresthia albistria. The sequence goes on along the minus strand of OY735264.1, from coordinate 7,672,397 downwards.
ACTACCCGGGAAGGACGTGAAGGGCTGTGGGTTCCAAGTAATTCCTTCGGACGTGAGCGACTGCCTCCCCAACGTAATTTTCATTGCGTTGTAAAAGAATAAAGTGTCGAATGAAAATGACTTCGTGCACTTGCCGCGAAAGCCTTAGGGCGTGGACAGACGATGACGCGCCCGCTCCGACGACGCCGCTAAGGCTCGCTCTCACCGCCTTGCACAGATTTGTGTCTTAATGCTCGTTAATAAGTCTCTTAATACATCGGATGGAGTGGGCGAGGCGCGGCGTCGGAGCGGGCGCGGGGCTGCGTCGGAGCGGGCGCGGCGCGGCGTCGGAGCGGTCGCGGGGCGAGTGCGATGAAAACCATCCGATGTTATAAGAGACTTTAATTATTAATTAATGAGCAAAGACACAAATCGGTGCTAGGCGGTGAGAGCATGGCTTAGCGGGCGCGGGGCGGGCGCGGAGCGGGCGCGGAGCGGCGACGGAGCGGCGACGGAGCGGGCGCGTCCTCGTCTGTCCACGCCGCCGGTACGGGGTACCGTAACGTCTCTCAATGTACTTAGGTACCTTGTAGGAATTACTAAGTAATTCCATCATCTGAAAACTATGTGAGGCGATGAGTTTTTGAATAGGTACAAATAAATGAACATATACGTAACGAACCACCATCTGTGCCAATACAGACAACACAATGATATTAGCATAAAAACAAGGCTTTGAGTCACCTCTTCCATGAACATTTATCGTGAATATGCTGATGATGACTAATACATATTGTATAACGCTTATAAGTTTGTGTTGTCAAGTACTTTAATTGAAGTTGTTTAATTTAAACAGTGCGTAGCCATTTTTAGGGTTCCGTTCCTTTAAAGGAAAAAAAGGAACCATTAGAGGATCACTTTGTTGTCCGTCTGTCCGTCCGTCTGTCCGTGTGTCAAGAACGCGTGGAAGTATCAAGCAGAAATTCAGTGATCGCATAACACTGTGAAAAAATCTATCTTCTAGGTCAACGCAATCGAACGCTACGACTGTTTATGAAAATTGTTAGATTTTCATAGTAATCGCCATAGAGTAACTTATATGTTTTATTTATTTATAACGTTTATTTATGAAACGTACTTAATTATTATAATTTAAGTCTGCCAAACTGCTAGGCAGTTTGTCGGCAGGTTGGTTTGGCTCTTAACTATAACAGTACTTTATTATAATTAGTAAACCCATCCCCCGTTCCATTTTTAGGGTTCCGTACCCGAAGGGTGCCAAACGGGACCCTATTACTGAGACTTCGCTGTCTGCCTGTCTGTCTGTCTGTCACCAGGATGTATCTCATGAACCGTCGTAGCTAGACAGTTGAAATTTTCACAATGATGTATTTCTGTTATAACAAAAAATACTAAAAAACAAAAGAAATTTAATATTAATTTAATATTATTATATATTATATTCCCATACTACAAACGTTATTTTTTTGCTTATTTTTGCTCGATATTGATAATGGTAGCAGGTAGACGCTTAAAATGTTCACAATATATTGAGTATATTATTTACTTAATAAATAAATAATTAAATTAAAATTTAATTAATATTTAGGGGGGCTCCCATACAACTTTTTTTTTTTGCGGTTTTTTATAGATAATGGTACGGAACCCTTCGTGCGCGAGTCCGACTCGCACTTGGCCGGTTATTATGTAATCGCAATGGTCACAAAACCTATAGGGTACTTCCCGTACGCCTACAATCATGGGCATAATGCAAGGTCATATAGCACAAGTAAAGGTAAAAATATGAAATATGTCTTTCTATAAAAATATCCAATTTGGTTTACATGGATGGCGTCATCATTCTTTAGTTTTTTATGTGCAAACCTAATTACACTACACGTGTTACGCTCTCCAAGTGTGATCGGAACCATAGGTGCGCGAGTCCTACTCGCACTTGACACGCTTTTATAAGCTTCATCCTTGCTTCACCTGTATGTTTGTTTGTATGTTTGTAACTCGCTTGTTGCCTTCCTTGGATATGGTAGCCGTTTCCTATGAAAGAACATTGAACTAAAAAGTAAAAAATAAATATAGGTAAGTAGTTAAAAAAACTAAAAAACACGCTTTGTAACATATTTTTCGTATATCGAGCGCCCACGCTTTTTTCACAATAATACTAGTATTTTTCGTTCATTATTGTTTTAAGCTTATTATAAAAAATATTTTTAACTTTTTAGTTCGATGTTCTTTAAAAGCGTATTTTTTAGTTTTTTTTTTAAACTATATTTATTAACATAATACAGTGTCTTAACTCTACGGTAACCCTGAAGCCTGAGGTAGTATACACTGTGTTACAGGCTTCAGTAAAAGAAGAAGAAGATTGCAATGTTTAAATTATATTTAAATGTTTATGTAATGTTGTGGTTGACGGAATATTTGACCGTCACGGTCTGTTTAGTTGGCTGATAGCCGAAATTGGGAACCATAGCAGCAAGTACATAGCAGCATAGTTATGGAAATTTTGAAAAAATATCAGAAAAGTTTATTCAGAGTGCCATATGGCCACTGGCAATCTTTGTAATAACATCTAAATGGAGTTGTTAAGGTTTACCCGAGTATATTTAGGGAAAATCCTGACAACAAAAATATTTCAAAAATACTATAGTTTGTAAACAAGGAAGGAACACCTCAACGCACACTACTTAACAACACGTAGGACATTCAATGATATTCAAGATCAAGAGAAGGATAAAACGTGGCCATTGTCTTTATTAACTCTTTTCCTCAAATCAGGTTCCGGCCTAGAAACTGTGAGGAAAATGGAAAATGTCTCAAGATAGCAGATAATCACAGTTTGCACTATAGTGCTCATTTTGTGTCAATAACGATTAATGACTGGCAAGATTTGTAACGTAGGTAGGTAATTAGATTTACACAACACTAGTTTTGTCATCCTAGCTATTGTTTTTACTCTTCAGTTTACTTTATACTCGCTCGATTTATGACTCTTAAATTTTAATAAACTGTTAATCACAATTAAATTTCTTTAATGGCGGTCTAGCAACTAGGTTAATTTCGCCAATGTCATGAGAATGTCACCTGGAAATACTAGTGTCGATTTGTTTCTCGTTAGCACTACCCGAGAAGGACGTGAAGGGCTGTAGGCAAGTATTTCCTTCGCACGTGAGAAACTGATAATCTCTTTTTATTTGTTTTGATCACTCTTTCAAAAAAACTTAAAAAGAAAAATATTTTTAAAGCATAAACTTTCATAGGAAATAATTCCCGTCCCGAGTAACATGTAGTAGAGGTATAAGACGTGTATGTAGATGTAGGGTCGTAGCGTAAATTAAATTAATTACAAAATAATTGAAACAAAAAAAAGACTCCCACAAACCCTATTTGATTAGAAACCAATATCAAGCAAACAACTGCAAGCTATTCCTCCCCCCCTTGGGGAATTAATTTCGTCACATCTCATCTCAGTGCTACCCTACGCTACATAAGGAACCCCTGCAGGCCCTGTACAAAGTTTCATGGCTCTAGGTCCACCGGTTTAGGCTATGCGTTGCCTGTCAGCCACGCATAGTAGATTGTATTTATATCTAGTATTGAGCAGTTTTGGTGGCCAATAGTGGCCATGTGTGGTCTTCATCATCAGTTTCGCATCACAATGAGTAAAACACAAAAACAAATAAAAATAAAAAAAATGGAAAACACTAACATCGCTATAATATATGAAGAGTTCCCTCGATTTCTCCAGGATCCTATCATCAGATCCTGACCTAGTGTCAATGGGACTAATTGGAAGGTAAACCCTTTCAAAGAAAAAATAATTTTCTAAATCGGTCCATATCTACGTCTAGGCGCAATACATACATAAAAAAAATATCCCGACGAATTGTAAACCTTCTCCTTTTGTCATGCAGTTGCACTTTGCCTCTGTCGCGTGTACGACCAAGCGTGCTAAGTAACGATTTCAGTAATATTTTAAATTAATGGAACGTAGAAAGTGACCTTATTATTTTGTATAAATAAAAACTTAAAGAGGAATGTTTCTTAACCTGAAATATAGAATGCAAAGTAAATGCATAAGTAAATTGTTTTAATTAAATATTTACCCAAGTCCTGTTCCTCGCTGATAAAAATATTCTAGAATGCCTGAAAGCAGTACAAATTACTTACCTACTTCAAATATTTATTTTAATATGGTAGGAGCGAAATACTCGATCCGGCCCGCCTAGTGTGGGGCAATTTTTATTATACTCCAGTCGCCACCGACAGTTTTCAGTCCATACAAAAAAAATGTTAAATCCGAATTCAACGAAACATAAGTATGTTGTTTGTGGGCTATTCAGTAGTGCTACACCCAATTTTCCGAATAAATAAAGCTTATGCTAACTTGAGGAGGGGCGAAAAACCGAAATTTTTTGGGACTTCTCCCAGTGTTTCACGTTTAATTTTTAAAAAGTCAATAATTTTAAGAAATTGGTGAATCAAAGATGACCAAATTTCGCGTCGATATCAAAAATAAATACTAAAATTGGTCCAGTAGTTTGACTTCAATTGGGGTCCAAAATGCTCCCAAATCAATACTATACAAACAACATACTTAGTTTCGTTGAATTCGGAATTTTCTCGGGGTAAAAGTCTCTGCCGACTAGGGTATTACTTACTGTCTTAAAAATCAAAAAGGGTGGGCCCTAGGCAATCAGAACTTAGAATTTCATTCTTAACTTATTTTTAGAGGAAATTAAATAAAAAATAATAATATTAAAGCCAAGCTAAGTAAGTCTAACTGAGGAACATACTATGCCATTTTTATAATGATTAACAAGAACACAAATTCAGATGCGGTGCGGAATTGTAAAATAAAACATTGTGACAGACAGATTTTCTGGCAACTTCAGGAGACTTTTCTATCGAGCAAAATTAATAAAATAACGTTTATGGGAAAGCGAAGTCACGCTGACACTCGTGATAAACTTGCTAGTGAAAAAACGTACAGCAATAATACTCGTCATTCCGAGCGGTTTGTGTTTTCCTAAAGGCTGTATTAGCCTTAGGCGCCGCCGCCGCCGCCGCCGCCGTCTTAATGTCGCAGTTTATTTCTTTATTGCTATTTTATGAGAGTGCGTGCCACGCTGTCACGCAACGCCAGGAAAGTCTCACAAAAGACTGATGTTGATGACTACCTACCAACTGACCACATTATGTAACTGTATAGGTACCTACTTACAATTTTATTTAATTGTTTCTCAGATAATAAAACAGAATATCTCATCTCTCTCGAGAACAAAATATAAATCCGCATTCATTGTTTTGTAAAGTTCAATGTGCCAGCAAAAAGCGAATCAATTTTACAGTGACTCTACACAGCGGCGGCTATGACCGTAATTATTCGATATGGTTCAACGGACATACAATTTTCTTGTTAGCCAATCATCTATTTCAACCTTTTTTATTCCTATAGCTTGTAGCAACATTTTCGTTGAATTTGTTAAATATATTTGGCTACTCGGCTAGAGAAACGGAATACGTTGGGGCTAGCCGAACGAAGCAAATCATAAGTGGTCCTTTAAAAATGCTTAAGACCTAATATTAATATTTTTTATTAGATATGGGTAATAATGAATGAATGACACGGATTTTAATTTTTAATCATGATTAATTAACTAAGCAGTCACAACTCACATCACAGCGCATTTTTATAGGTTTAATCAAACCGTTTAAAACAATAAATTAAAAGAGTGTTTAACTGCCAGATATGCACTATTACCCCCTTATTAAATAGTTTTAGTTTTAGACAGCTGCCTAGCTCTGGGTGGATTATACCAACAAAAAGTTATACGAGAATAACCATCCCGGGATAATTTGTATGACAATGACAGTTCAAATGAGGTCATTCTTAGGAAACTTAGAAGATACTCTCGAGTAATAGTTACTCTTCGTTGGTAAAACTCGCTCTCTGCCCCGTAGTTACTCCCGGATTAACTTTACTCCCGGATTACCTTACTCCCGGACTAAAACGTTTTATTAATAAGGGGCTTAGGTTTTATCAAAACCTGTGTACGTAATGTAAAAATAATATTCATGTGAAGCGCGGCTACCAGCTAATTTGTCTTCACAATGCTAATGACAATATTTGTCACTCAGATGACAATTATTTTGCGGAATAAACAACAATGAAATGGTTCTTGTTAGATTGTGACATTGAAAAACACAATGGCCGTGGTTTTCACAGTTCTTACAGATTTTTTATTGTTTATCTTTGAAGACCCGTGGAGTAATAAATGCCTGAACTTAGTTCTGTCTGTCCTATATAAAGGACTGACTGATGATCAGTAGATGTTTCTTCACAAAAGTTAGAGTGACAAAAGACCACAGTCACAGTAAGGATTGGTTGATTTTAAGTTTCAGACTATTTGCTATTTTGTTAAAATAACCAGCCAAGTGCGAGTCAGACTCGCGCACGAAGGGCTTCGTACCATTATAAAAAACCGCAAAAACAAACACGTTAGTTGTATGGGAGCCCTCCTTTATATTTTGTTTTTTAGTATTTGTTGTTATAGCGGCAACAGCGGAAACACTGTATCAATTAAAATACCCCATTCCCGAAAGCTTCATGGAAATCATATTGTCAGCACAGCCATACCATAGATAGCGAAGTGATTATAATTATAAGAGACTTTGATCATATGAACCTGTGACAATAAGCTGAAAACTGTTGAAACAACGCTGCATTTGTATCTACTTTGATCTGTTTATGCTTTCCATCGCCGGATGTCATGATAGCAAGGTTAGTTCAGTGTTCAGTCGGAACCGGAAGTACCTCCAGTCGGCGAAACCACGTGAACTCGACGTTACAGGTCGATTTTTTATTCACCACTGTAGGCAGTTTTTTTGCTGACCGTATAAAAGCAGAAGATTATACCACTGTGATCTATAAAGTAACATACCTAGTCCTACACGTTAGATACCTACACAAACAGCCGTAGAGAGAAGTATGGTCCAAATTTTCATTCAATCATTCTGAACAACTTTCATCAATTGATCTGATTTGATATAATTGAAACAAAAAGTAAACTTTAGAAAAAACCGACTTCCACAAACCCTATTTGATTAGATTGAGTTTAATACAAACTGTAACCCCTTATCCCCCCCTCTTGGGGCATAAATTTTGTCAAATCTCATATCAGTGCTACACCACGCTACTAAGGAACCCCTGTACAAAGTTTCATGGCTCTAGGTCCACCGGTTTAGGCTATGCTTTGCCAGCCCGTCAGCCACGCATTGTATTTGTACCTGGTATTGAGCAGATCTGGTGGCCATATGTGGTCTTCATCCGCAGTTCCGCATCACAATATTATGCTTACCATGTGCATTTGCACGAGTTATTATGAAAAACACAAAAATCACTATATGTCTGCCTATAATAATTGAAGAGTTCCCTCGATTTCTCCAGGATTCCATCATCAGATCCTGACCTGGTGTCAATGGGACCAATGGGAAGGTAAACCCTTTCAAACAAAAAAATAATTTTCCAAATCGGTCCATCCGTCTAGGCGCTATCGAGGCACATACATAAAAATAAAAAAAATAAAAAAACAAATATCCGGACGAATTGTAAACCTCCTCCTTTGGGAAGTCGGTTAATGAATGAAATATAAAAGATACTTTATATTTCACTTTTCTTTTCCATACATTTTCAGTCGAGCATACATTTTCAAATTAGCTGACTGACCTAATTTGTATGAGTAGTGAAATCAAAATACTCTGATATTTTCAGGTTGTACACTGAAATACCTATGGGAATCGATGTTCGCGTATTGTGGTATAACGTATTTTGAAATTACTTCATGTGTGCTGAAAAACATGCTTAGTAAAGTACCTATAGTATTTGTCAGGCAATATGAATAAATAAGACAGTCAGGCAAAGACAGACGGTCGCAGCTCAAGATTCGGGGGGGCTTGCTCGAGCAACGAGTGCTTTGGAAGAACTCATCGGTGACGTCAGCAGCCACCCTGGAGATTTCACATGCTCAGCAAACCAAGTAACGAGACCTTGAGGGGAATGCATGGGTGGCGTAACGCCGCCGCCCCGGAAATTATGCATGGCTAGCAATCCGAGTAACGAGTTCTTTAGAGAAACGCATACCGTCCAAAAAATTCACTGGTCTAGCAGGTCGAGCAACGAATACTTTTTAGAAAAATCATGGGCGACGCAAGTCGCCTCTAAAATTTCACATGGCTAGCAAGCCGAGTAACGAGTTCCATAGAAACGCATACAGCCCGAAAATTTCACTGGGCTAGCAGGTCGAGCAACGAATACTTTTTAGAAATACTCACGGGCGAAAATTTCATATTTCAACCGAGGGGTGCTGCAGAGGAATGATGAGCACACGTCAAGTACATAATAATTTCTTTATTTTTTTTGCAAACCGTCATTTTAGTAGGTGTTTCATGTTGACACGAATGATTTTGGGGGAGGCGAGGGTCATGCCCCATTAACCCCCCCCCCCCCCCCTCGGGCCGCCACTGAAGACAGTCAAAACGATCTAAGTATGACTAACACTAATTGAATACAATGTGAATAACTCACTAAATATGTCATGCTATTGTTAGGTTAGTTTAGTATTATCAATAGATATTATTTATATTAGTTAGTACACAATGTGGATTGGGGCGTTATGGAAGGTCGTTATTAGTAAACATGTAACTGATAATAACAGGCATGCGCAGTTTTAATTCAGTTTTAATTCAATAATACTATTTTAGCATACCACACACGGGCAACAAACAAATCATTTCGTACAATAATTTTCCAAACCAAACACCAAAAAATGTGCTAGCATGAATTGTAAGTGTATTACTTTCTACTGTCCTTTTAAGAGGACTGCGACCGCGTGAATTTCCCATACAAACGTAATACAAAAATGATTTGAATTTGAGAACTAGTTCGAAGAATTTAGACTGTTAATCGGATTTATACACTGTCTACGCAGGTTCCTGGTCGTATACCAGGGTTCCTCAACCCACCAATTTAAAAATATTTTTAATTAATTTGAATAAGAACCTTGGTATACGACCAGGAACCTGCGTAGACAGTGTATAAATCCGATTAACAGTCTAAATTCTTCGAACTAGTTCTCAAATTCAAATCATTTTTGTATTACGTTTGTATGGGAAATTCGCGCGGTCGCAGCCCCTTCACGCGGATTGACAAATTAGCATATGTACAGTCAGCATCAGATATATGTGAGCTAGGTACTCAAAATTATATCAACACCCTCTGTGACATGATAACATGGATCCCATCCCATACATGGAATGATAATAATATGATAACATGGATCACAACATTTTGACACTTTTTTATGTATGTACACCGATTGCGCCTAGACGGATGGCCCGATTTGGAATATTATTTTTTTGTTTGAAATGTTTACCTTTCAATTGGTCCCATTTCTGATGATGAGATTCTGGAGAAATCGAGGGAACTCTTCAAATTACTTATGGTAAGCATAATATTGTGATGCGAAACTGATGATGAAGACCACACATGGCCACCAGAAACGGTAGGTACAAATACAATCTACTATACGTGGCTGACGGGCACATACAGTTGGGACTAAACTCAAAAAGCACTTGACATTGGTTTCTAATCAAATAGGGTTTGTGGAAGTCGGTTTTTTTAAGTTTTACTTTTCGTTTCAATTACATAGAGATGCTTAAAATATGTTGTAAACTTTGGTTGCTGACTGTATCACTGTCATCTCAAGATCACCTTTATTAAACAGAACGTCAAAAGAAAAACAAAACATCAGTAAACTATGGAGTAAACTCATAATAACAGACTATAAAGGCCTTGCAAACGAAGTGATGCGTCTCGGAATAGCTAATGACATTGAGGACAGAAAAAAAAACATGGTAGGAACTTGTGGCCGACCTTCACGCATCGAAGTACATAATCACCTGACCGGGCAGATGTGCCGAGATATTTGTGAACTTTTCACCGATCAACTATAAATAATGTAGGTAGGTAGAGTTGTTGCATTTTGGTAGAGGTCGTCTAAGCTGAAATGACGCGCCCTACTCCTAGGTTTTGTATTTACTTGTCATACAAAACCAAGGAGTGGGGCGCGTCATTTCAGCTTAGACGAGCTCTACCCGGTTGATGGATGGATACTCAAAGTATACGGAACCCGCGTATATTTCTACTTTGAAGGATTGGATGGATGCCCAAGATAGATAATTGTTGTTGCAATATTGCCCAGCAGTGGAAAACTTTGCGGCACAAACAAAAAAAATCTACGAGTATCACATATACATATACATTCCAAAGAAAAATCGTTGTTACTCCTATACTGACTTCGTCTTATAACTTGGTTTGATATGCCTATAGGCATCTGTCAATAAACCGTGAAACCAAAATAAGTGATAAGCTTAGCCCAGCTTAGCTTAGTTACTTAGTACGGTCGCCTGCGTCTAAAAGTATACGGGGCGGTCATATTAACGAGTGAATCCCGCCACAGATATTATAATACTATATACTAGATCCCGCTTACTTGTAATTTACTCTATGATGGTACCTTGTTATACTGGTAGGTTCAAAGAAACAAACTTTCATTGCGCTTAATTTACACACAGCCACAAGTTAAGCGTGAAAGTTCGATTTCAGTCCCAACGAGACATGTAATAAGAGCACGTATAACGCCGAAATGGTGGCGTTATGTGTTACCCAATGTACTATGATAACTTTCTACTTTATTATGAAGGTAATCTAATGAATGACACTTGCCGAAAAAAAACATAGTGAAAATTAGATCAAGCAAACTTGTTTTAGAGCTTCGTTTGAATCGGGCGGAAGTGTAAGGCATATTGTGGAAGCGTGACTGACGTTTTCCATATAATTTAAGCACGACAACAAATGTTTTGATATTGAATGTTTAATGTCATATTCCGTTTGGTAAAAAGGGCTCTACAAACCAACGACTGATTTCAGAAATTCTTATCAGCAGTATCGGTACTCCATTGAATTTCATTAAACAAAGCTTGATCTCTGTGGCTGTACTTTCTCAGGACAAGTTTGTATGTAGGTAACAGACAGATGTAGTAGAATGATGAGTGGGTTTATTGGGTACGTCCGTCTTTCTGTACGTTCTGATCACAAGATGAACTGATTTGATCATACATAGCATCTTAATTCTTCACTTCTCTTGGCTTAGCGGCTAACATATTAACAAATTAGATGCGTGTATATTGTATAATTGTATATGTTAGGTAGTATGTATAATAAGTAATATGAATTTAGTTTAAGTGTTTAAATGCGTATCTTATAAAGAGCTACTTGTATGATGTGATAATAACTTATAGTCAGCACAGACAAAAAATCACTACGATCGATTCAGGGTGACATCATTAATAATTATGTAGTGTATTTGTGATTTTGTGTGACAAGTATTTGTGGTGACAAGTAAACTAACTGTCGGTATTATGCTGCCAGCAAGAAGAGTTCCAAACTCCTTACTCTACTCAAGTCCTGCAAACTGCACTTTTGACCGGACGTGCAGTGAACTCAAGTCTGAAATGACTGCGCTCAGCAAGTGTAATTCCAAAGAGTGCAATCCCATTCTTTGTCTGCGCGTGATGCTCCTTGCTAACTATGGTAATTCGAGACAGAGGAGATTACAGTAATTAAGATAAGAATCGCTCTATAAGCGGAGAGAAACACAGATTTGTATGCAATCAGCTTTTGTAATGAGCGAAATTGTGTTATGATAAGTGTGATGAATGGTACTCGTTTACTTTATGTGTGACTTTATAGTTCGACTACTTGCTAAATGATGGCGTAACATATGATTTACATAATTCACATCTACATTGGGGTTTGATGGGAGGATTTGTGTGTGACGATGAAGGTTTGACTTTGGTTGTGTTAGCACTGCACCGTCTCCGCTCCACCGCTCCAGAGACTACGCACACTGACACAATGTGCATTGTGCGCTAACAACAACCAAAGTAAAACCTTCATGGTGAAATACAACATCTGTACCTTAGACATCTTATGGATATAACAGGATGAAAATGACCTTTTTTCTGTCCGTGGTGTTAAGGCTAATGAAACCTAGAGACCTAGAGCTTTGCGTTATTAGAACAACAATGAATTATCGCATCATCTTCATAAATATCGATCATGATATTTTTTAGGGTTCCGTACCCGAAGGGTGCCAAACGGGACCCTATTACAGAGACTTCGCTGTCCGTCTGTCCGTCCGTCCGTCCGTCCGTCCGTCCGTCCGTCCGTCTGTCACCAGGCTGTATCTCATGAACCGTGGTAGCTAGACAGTTGAAATTTTCACAGATGATGTATTTCTGTTGCCGCTATAACAACAAATACTAAAAATCAAAAGAAATTTAATATTAAGGGGGGCTCCCATACAACAAACGTGATTTTTTTGCTCATTTTTGCTCGATATTGATAATGGTAGCAGGTAGACGCTTAAAATGTTCACAATATATTGAGTATATTTATTTACTTAAAAAATAAATAATTAAATTAAAATTAAATTAATATTTAGGGGGGGCTCCCATACATTTTTTTTTGCGGTTTTTTATAGATAATGACACGGAACCCTTCGTGCGCGAGTCCGACTCGCACTTGGCCGGTTTTTATTTCAAGGTGTAATATTTCTTCCCATTCTAAACACTGTTACTGACATTGCGCCGCACGTGACACCGGCCAGGCCCGCCCGTGGCTCGCCGAACGCGACCATTTATGGGGAACTCGGGGAAGGCTTCATCCTGGTTCAAAACAGGAAGCGCCGCTCCAGACACAGCCGCAATCAGCGTGGAACCGCCCGCGTCCGACGCGCGCCTGTGTGTGCAGCCTGAAAGCTGCCGCTCCCACGGTCCAGATCTACTTGCCCCGGCTCGACCTGAACATGACCAACAAGGGCATCGAGCGTCACATCGTGGAGAGGTCGATAAGACTCAACGTTCTGCCGCGGAGTGTGGATGGAGTCAGATAAGCCCAAGGTCTTATTGTCTGTCTTTTGAGTTCGTTTTCTTCGGGCTCCAGAGGAACTCAAGAAGATGCTCCTGGCCAAGGACTACTATTTATAGGGAAGCGCGGCCAACAATGAAGAAAAATCCCTAGCTAGCACAGACTTAACTTTTGTAATTTTGTGTTTTTAATTAAATATGTATCTCTCTAGTTTTAAGGTATTTATGATATGGGCTTATTGCCTGAAATAAAGATTATTATTATTATTGGCAGTACTTTAGTATGGCAGTACATATTATACGAGTAGTATCTGTGGCAGTACCTGGCAGTACTCATGTAATGCCAACCAACGTCCTTGTATAGGTGACAATTGAATCCGAACGATAAGTTAGTTAGCAGACCACGATAAACACGAACTGGCCATACACACACGAAAAGCAAATAAAAACCACCAAACACTATGAAAACATGTTTATTGATAGACAAACATACTCACAGTCACGTCCAAACATATTTACTTAAACTTTACATCCGTAACACGTTTTCGGGTTACTACACATTTAAAAAGACTTCATTTTCAGTTTTAGATTAACCTTATTTATATTCTAAGAATAATATAAACTCATGTTACATAATTATGTTATTAAAAAATAGACGTCTCTCCTTACTTTCTTCTAATTAAGACTGGTTTAAAAATGACGACATTTAATGCTCATCACCGTTATTGATCGACGTATTCATTGGTCTCATATTTATTCTTACATTACATGCTAACATGGTTCGTGAAACATAAATAAATTCATTATTCGTTCGCGGAGATGCAACCTGCACCCATGCGATGGAATGTTTATTGTTGAGCGAGCGGCGCGGGGTCGCGTAGTGTTTGGCAATACGCGGCCCCGACCTTTACAGCGAGTGCGGGCTGCGAGCTGCACATCTTCACAGCACGCCCGCGCCCGCGACC